>VDFB02241488.1:0-11544 GCA_007258455.2 Sequoia sempervirens
CAAATAGGGTTAGGGTTTAACTAGGGTTAGGATTAGAATAGAATAAAGTTTTGTGTGTAATTATGATATCTAGAATTTAGTATAATTTTAGAAAATGAAATGATTTGGACAAAAAGAAAAAAAATAGAAAAGTTGATTTTATATAGATTTTATTTCTTAATTTATTCTAAAATTCTAATTAATAATTGTTTAATTAATATAAATTGAATATTCAATTTAATTTAATTGTATTTGTATTAGATAATTAGTAAAACTAAATAGATAATAAATATTTTATGGATTTTAAAAATTAGAATTTAGTTTAATTTTATTTGTAATGTCAAATATTAAAATTGTAGATTGAAATACTTAATTGATTTTAAAATATTTATAATTAATGTTCAATTTATAAACTAATATTAAGACATTAATAAATATAACCCACGAAATAATGTATTAAAGACACATCAAAGTATTTATCATTCCTTCAGCTTCACTGGATGAGACATGTGGTGACTGCCTGTAATATCGCAATCAATAAAGAACTCGCAACTTTTGATCATGCGATGGCAAGAAACCGTGGATCTCAACCATCGGCAATCCTATTTGTTCAACATAGTCGCTAGCCTTGTTATTAATCATCTAGCACCTTTCTACCGGGATTATAACATCTCTATTGATTTAAAACATGTGCATCTTATAACTACTTTAGTAACCCATGACATAATGTATTAAAGACCCATCAAAGTATTTATTATTCCTTCGGCTTCACCGGATGAGACACGTTGCGCTCGCCCGTGATATCACGATCAACTGGTGGGGTCATCGCAGGATGGCAGGGAACGACTGAGATCACATGAGGATTGATCTACGGCCATGCGAACGCGTCCCTCTACAAAATAAAAAAAATTGTTAGGGGAGAGGGCCTAGTACACATTGTGCTCACCCATGATATCGCGATCAACTGGTGGGGTCATCACGGGATGGCGAGGAACAACTGAGATCACATGATGATTGATCTACGACCATGTGAACTTGTCCCTCTGCAAAATAAAAACATTTATTAGGGGAGAGGGTGCACTCAATTGTGATGATAATACCCAGTCTTACCACGTATTTATACTATATATTATAAATAAACAGTCTAAATGTAAATAAAGAAAGATATTTATACAATCCAAGAAACTAAGTTAAAATGTATTTAATAAAAAATTATATATCAATTTGTTTTTCTTTTTTAGATGAATTAAGAGTATGATTTAAAATATTTTAATTCAAATAACATAAATGATAAATTGAAGTGGGAAAAATTGAATATTATTTTAAAATTTTGAGGTTTCATATTTGTATGTGTGAGATTGATCTAATATTCCAGAAAATGAATGTTAAAATATCATGAAAAAATAAGGCATAGAATGAATGTAGAAGTAAAATTATATTTGCATATATTCATAAAATAAGATCTAATAAACAAAAAATATATGCAATTAAAAATAAAGGAAAACTAATTCAACCCAAATTTAGATAAGAGAGATAATTAGATTATATGATAACTTTAAGGCTAGGGTTAGGGTTTGATTAGGATTAGTGTTCGCTTAGGGTTATGATTAGAGCTATGAATCTACAATTAGGGTTCAATTAATGTTCACTTAGGGTTTCTTTCTTGGGAGAAGTTTATTGAATGGTAAGTGTATTTTATAAAATTAATATATCAAGAATTAATTTTAGATAATACTACATGTGATTTTTCATATGGTATTAAATTGTAGATTAAAATTGATAATAGATTTCCTTCCTTCTTTTGCATTGTAAGCTACCATAATAAATGGCCTTAAAATCCTATTCATATTGTGATCTTTTCTAAACTATACAACACGACATCCAACAAAAAATATTGTTATGCATTTTTTCCAAGCAAAAATCCTTAGAATTCTTAATGTGTTACTTAGGTTAATTTTTTATTGCAATAAATAAATACACAGTAATGTATATATTATAGATTTGAGGGAAAATATTAAAATATTTATATATATAGAAAAATTATAATGTAAGGGATTCAAGTACATACCTTTTCTTTTGTTAATGTTGATGAAGTGCCAAATTTGATGACATGATATAAAAAACTGGAATATCTTTGCTCTATGTGGCACTTGAAATTTTGTACAAAACTATAACTAACTCTACGTCAAATTTGTGACTTTGTACCCATTTTACATCAATAATATGAGCCACACATGCCTCCTCTAATCTAGCATACACATGTACTTAAATGCTCAAAATAGGGTTGGGAGTAGTGTTGAGATTGGTGGATCTTTGGGAAGGTCCACTTCACCTTTATCTCTCCCTATAGATAGAGGTGTAGAGATGCATATAGAATGAGAGAGGAAAAGGGATAAAAAATAGATAGAGATATAGAGAGAGATAGAGGAGAACAAAGATATATAGAGATAGGGAGATGCTGGGATATATATATATATATATATATATATATATATATATATATATATAGAGAGAGAGAGAGAGAGAGAGAGAGATGGCAAGATAGATATATAAGCAGACATGCAGAGGGGAGAGAGAGAGATAAGCAGATAAATAAAAATAGAGATGGAGAGGACATAGGAAACAGAGGAGATAGAGAGAGAAAGAGAGGAGAGATAGATAAATGGGAAGAGAAAGACATAGATATAGAGATATATGGGAAGATAAAGGGAATAGGCTGAGATGATGAAGATAGATAAAGGTATAGGGAGGAGCAAGAGAGGGAGAGACAGAGATAGAGAGAGGAGGAGAAAGGGAGAGAGACATGTGAGAGGAGAGATAGAAGATGGGGAAGAGGGAGATATATGTAGAGAGGGGGAGAGAGGAGAGAGGAGGGGGGAGACACATACAAAGACAGATGAGATAGGAAAAGAGAGATAGATGCACAGGAGACATAACAGATAGAAGCATATGGACAGAAAAAGAGACAGATAGATGAGAGAGGAGATTGAGTAGCATATGGACAGAAAGATAGAGAGATGAGTGAGAGGGAGATTGAGCGAGGAAACAAAAGATAGCTATAGGAGAAGAGATGGAGTGAGTAAGATAGAGAGAGGGAGACATTTCTAGAGATAGGAAGTGAGATGGATGGGTATAGAGAGGGAGACATTTCTATAGATGGAGGGGGAGGGAGGAATATAGAGGTAGAGATGAATATAGAGTGAGAGAGGAAGAGTGAGACAAATTGATAGAGGTAGAGATGAATATAGAATGAGAGAGGAAGAGGGAGAAAAATCAATAGAGATATAGAGAGAGAGATAAGTAGAGAAAGACAAATAGAAATGGAGAGGGAGATAGAAATAAGGGGAGAGAGAGAGAGGGGGGAGAGATAAATGGGAAGAGAGACATAGATATAGAGATATATGGGAAGAGAAAGGGACAAAGAGGTTGACATATGAAGATAGATAGGGGTATAGGGAGAGAGCTCAGATGGGAAGAGATAGAGAGAGGGAGGGAGAAAGGGAGAGAGATAGGTAGAGGAGGGAGAGAGAATATGGGGAAGAGAGAGACATAAAGTTAAGATGTGTCAATATTTAAGAATCCAAGTGTTTATTCTGAAATTCTTGCAAACATTGTTAAATTTTCAGTTATGTTCAAGTATAATGTTAGATCAAAAAATGACCTTTCAGTTGGCATAAAATTATAGGTGACATAAAGTTTTTGACCAGATTGATGAGCATATATCCAATATTTCAATACAATTTTATATCCTACCTATAGCAATCTATATTTATTCACATATTCCACCCAAACTCAATCTCTCCAAGTGAGGTGTAGGCAAACATATATGCAATATGTGATGTTTCTGCTAGATGATACTTACAATGATCTCCACCAAGCATGCTTGTAAACTCATGACAATGATGTAAAATATTTTCTTCCATGACGATATTGTTAGCTACATTCTTCCTTAATGACATCTTTAGCTACTTTAAATTAGAATTTAGAATCATCATCCAAGGTTGGGATATGATATAGGAAGAGATCCTACTTTTCTTCTCTTTTTTGTCTTCATTTTCCTCCACGAGCATGTTTTCCCAAGAGGAAACCAAGGAAGCCTTGATGGTGTCAGGATTATCATAAGTTTATCCATAACCATCTTCAATCTTCATATTATGTTTCTTTGCCTTCTAATTTTGCATGTTAAATGAAAAAACTTGGTTTTACACCTTATTTAAGTCATTTAATCCTTGATTTTTGTCTCCAATAGATTTATTTAAAACTATAGACACCATCCAATTGAATTATGAGATTCATCTCTTCTTCTATTAGGATGTAAGAAAAATCATTTGAGAGGTCTTTTTGGATCTTAGCCATTCTAATTTCAAGGAGATCCTTTCTTTGAAAAGGTTTCTAAAGACTTGGATATTCCACTCTTTTAGTCTGAGTTTTATGAATTTTAACTTTCAATTGAATATGCACATATTAGTGCAATGATCAACTGTTTGGGTGAGCCAAGAGTCAGTGACAACCATTTTGAATTCAACAAGAGACTTACAAAGCATTAGGCAAAAGAAAACCCCAAAGGGCCCCAAGACAACAAGCTAGAGATCAAGAATCATTAATGCAGCATTTCACATCCTCAGTAACCCAACCCTCCAAATCCTGGGCAAGGTCCCTCGGTAAACTATCCCAATCATCCACCAACCACATCCCATTCTTCTCAGAAGCCATTTTCACCAGCCCATCAGCCACCTTGTTCCATTCATGAGGGATATGGGAAAAGGTGACAAAATCCAGTAAATCTCCAAGGTTGGCAATTTTTTTTGCCACTACCACTAAATGCCAACTAATAGCATTGAAGTGTTGTCCATTTATCAAGTCAACCAACACCTGAGAATTAGATTCACATATAATCTGATTCCAACCAAGAGCGAATGCTCTCCTCAAGGCTGAAAGAATCGCCAAGGCCTCCATGAGGTTATTAGAGTGTTGCTCCATATACTCAGAGAAAAAGAAAACAACTACCCCAGAACTATCTCTACCCACCCCACCAATACCTGCATGCCCAGGATTACCTCTTGAAGACCCATCAGTGTTGATTTTCAAGACACCAGTGGGAGGAAGCATCTAATGCCCTCCTCTGAAGACCTTCCCTCTAGAGCACCTGCGCCGCCCAACCTTGGGTCTTCCCATACTACCAATAGAAATCCCCAACTTTTGAATCACTCCAATATCCCCAGGATCAACCAAAATAGACAAATCACATTTTTCTTGTAATGTCTCCTGAAGAGCCCCAAGAATTCGAGCCCAAACTTGGCCCACCTGTAACTTCCTATCTAGAAAAATCCTTCCATTGCGCTCCAACCAAATCTGCCAAATAATAAGATTAGGGCCAATAGGCCAGGTAGTGTGCAAAAAAGAAATCTTTGTCGTAGTAGGTCCAACATTCTGCCAGAACTCGCCAAGAGATGAAGAATGTTGACAGGACTTATTCCAAGCCCCCCACCAAAAGTGCCAAATAGTTTTAGCAAAGGGGCACTAAAAGAAAAAGATGAGAAATAGTCTCAACATCTTTGAGACATAGAAAGCATAAAGAGGGACCTTGGAAACCCCTCTTGCAAAGGTTGTCCCAAGTAAAGCACCTGCCATACACCACAAGCCAAGAGAAAAAGTTGCATTTTGGCTAGGAGAATTTATTCCAAATATTTTTCCACCAAGGAACCTCAGCACTGCCTAAAGCCTATATGTCCAAAGCACAATACCCTGAAACAATAGAGTACTTCCCTTTAGGATCTAAGCCCCAAGCCAACACATCCCTCTCCAGAAGCGAACAACACACTCTAGCAGTCAAAATGGAGGATAAATCTCTCCTATCCTCCACAGATCCACCCAAAGGCCACTCCTACATATCCTTCCACTGATAAATGATAGTTTACCCCAAGAACCGAGGGGCTTTGAAATCCATCACTTTGCTCTAGCTAGTTTGAAGAAAAATCCTACTTAAAGTCTCCAAGTGAGGATGTGAGGAGAGGATAGGCGGGAAGCCATCCCAGGAGTCAAGCCAGAAGAGGGCATCAGAACCTCTATTGCAAATCTAGAATAGGCTTTGTTTAACCAACAGAGCTCCCCTCTTGAGAGTATCCCAGATCATAGACCCTTTCCCGAAAAAACTAAATCGAGGAACCTCAGCACCATCCACCTCCCCAATATACTTGAAGGTAAGAATTTTGGCCCAAGTTTGATGTTGATGTGAACACCACCTCCAAAACAACTTAGCTGGCAATGCTTGCCCATTCCAATCCACTCTATGCAATCCCAAGCCACCATCCTGCTTCGGTCGAAAAACCACTTCCCACTTAATTAAGCTCCACTTTCTCGAGAGGAGATTACCTGACCAAAGAAACTGCATACAAAGCCCCTCAAAATCCTTGATGAAAATTGAAGGGGCAGTCATCACAAAACATCTATAAATAGGAAGAGCTTGCACAACAGACTTTAAAAGAGTGACTCTGCATGCCGTTGATAACCATCTATAGGTCCAATGACAAACCAGTCCTCAAAATTTATCAATCACCTCCTACCAGAAACACCTAGGAGGTGGGCACACATCCAGAGGGATACCCAGATAGGTAAAGGGAAGATTCCCCACCTGAAATCTTAAGATCCTAGAAATACGTTGTTGAATGAGCCTGGGGGTGTTAAAGAAATAAATGCAAGACTTACATTCATTAATGCGTTGTCCTGAGGTAGCCAAGTACCAATCCAAATTCTGAAGAAAAGCAACTGCTTCTGCCACCTTAGCAACCCCCATCAAGGCCGAGTCATCCACAAACTGAAGATGTGTTTGAGGGGCAAGGGAATTATTCTAGTTCCATCCATGTAAAAGCCTAGCTACAACCTGTGACTTAATGAACCTCCCCAAACCTTCAGCCATCAAAATGAATAGATAAGGGGATAAAGGATCCCCCTGTCGAAGACCTCTTGAGGCACCAATCAATGCAGAGGATTCCCCATTTATGAGAACCAAAAAGGAGGGCGTCATTACACAACACATGACCCAATCGATCCACTCCCTGCTCAACCCAAAGGCTCCAAGAATTTTGATCAGAAAGCCCCATTTGACCCTGTCATAGGCCTTTGACATGTCTAATTTTATGAACATAGCCTTTTCCATTGAAGAGGGCATAGAATGAATAGCCTCCGTCGCAATCACAACACCATCAAGAATCTATCTACCTGCTACAAAGCCCCCTGTTCCTCAGAGATTAGCTTATCCAACAAAGGTTTCAAGCCCTCAACAATTAATTTAGTGATTATTTTATACACCACATTACACAAAGCAATTGGACGAAAGAGATCTAAAGAATCGGCACCCTCATGCTTTGGAATAAGGGCAAGAAAAGTGGCATTCAAAGCTCTCAACATTTTCTTATTCCTTAGAGATTCTTTCACAACCTCCAGCAAGTCAAGCTTGATCACTTCCCAAAATTCCTGATAGAACTCGACTGGGAATCCATCAGGACCAGGGGCCTTCCCCTTCTTTAGCTGAAACACCACATCCTCTAACTCCTTCAGAGAAATCGGCTAGATAAGAGAGGCATTCATATCCATTGTCACCAAAGGAGGGATACAAGCCAGGATAGAGTCTACCTTCTCAATGGCCAGAGGGGTATCTTCAGAAAAGAGATTAGAGAAGAAACGAACAACCTCATTAGAAATTTCCAAAGAGGAAGAAAGAAAAGATCCCTCAGATGAATAGAGAGAAGAGATAGTATTACCCTGTCTTCTAGCCTTTACTGAGTTATGGAAGAAGGAGGTATTCTTATCCCCTTCCTAGAGCCAATCAATACGAGCCTTCTGCTTCCAAAAAATTTCCTCCCGAAGCTCCCATTCCTCAATTGCTTTGATAGCTTCCTCCTCTAACCTGCACAAAGCTGCATCCAAACCATGCTCCCTGATCTGCCTGGTAATAGAATCTAGATGCTCTTGGGCAACCCTTTTTTGCTGAACTGATGTTTATTCCAATACTTTAGCTTATACTTCACATACTGAAGCCTCTTCATAAAATAGTACATGGCTGTCCCAAAAGCAGGTCGACCTTCAACCCACCGAGTAGACACTAAGTCAAAAATACCTTCCTCCCTGAGCCACATAATCTAGAATTTAAAAGTCTGCTTCTTAGAACCACTAGCCAAGCGAGCATAGAACATGATCAGCCAATGAATAGATCCTTTCCAATCCAAAATTTTAGAGCTTGTTAGCCACTTGTCACTAACCTAGAAACTGGATACCAAGAACTTGTCCAGTCTTTTAGAAATAGCTTCTTCTCCAAGCCTCCTATTATTCCAGGTGAACGTGCCATTTAATGGTTTGATATCCACAAGGTAAAGTCAGGCCATGTTCTCCCTCAGAATAATAAAGGATGTGTTCAGATGAGGCACACCCCCCTTATCTCCTCAAGAGAGACAATTGCATTGAAATCACCTAACATAATCCAAGGTAAAAAGGGATCTAAAGATCTCAAAAAAATTATATGGGACCATAAAAGAATCTTACCAAGAATATCTGATGGAGCATAGATATTGGACAACAAAACTCTTTCCCCAGTTTCCAAACTTACCACAACAAGAGAGATAGAGAATCTACTAGAAAACCACTAAATAGGAGAGATTTGTCGAGGATCCCAGAAGTAGGCAAGACCTCCAGAGCTCCCCATCACCCCCATACACTGACATAAACCTCTATTCCAAATTTTTGAAGCACTCTGCATCATACTATCAATAGAAAGCTTCATCTCCTAGAGAAAAACCAAATGCAGAGAATGAGCACGAACCAAATCTTGAATAGCCTTTTGTCTAGGGATGCTATTCATACCCCTCACATTCCAAGAAAGCACAATCATCTCAAAGGTTGGGAAAAGTGAGCATCCAAAGTCTTCACCGACCCAGATTCAACCAATGTCTCACCAGCCAACTTAACTTTCTCTTGATCTTTCTTCCTACCTGCCTTTTGGGTCTTGTCAGGAGTACTCTTTTTTAGGGACTTTTGATGCACACCCAAAAGAAGTGAAGAAGCAAAAGCTTTACTCTTTGCAGAGCTTCCAGAACTTGAACCTCCACCTGAGCCCTCTCCTACCTCAGCATAGACCAAAGAAGTACCAGTCTGTGCACACGGATCCCCAAGCCCCACCTCAGGGGAGAGAAAAGAAGAATCTTTTTCTTCCCCTCGAGACAACAAAGGGTCAGAGGATAAAGACATAATAGCCATAGGCTCTAGATTGTGAGAAGTAGCTGGGTTAGCTTCCACATGCAAGTCAAGAGAGACCCCCTCCTCATGAATTAAGCCATTCAGTGCATCAAACTTGTTGAAAACCCCCTCCTCCTGGCGGTCCCGAAAAGTCCTCATCCCATGACCTTTATTTTGTGTCTTAACCAGAACAAACCCATCTTTATCTAGAGTCCCTCCCTGCATGGGACCTTTTTCCTTCTTAGATCCTGTGTTTGAAGTAGCCTTCCCATTCCCTGAGTTACCCACACCAGAAGTGCATGGACACCTCTTTAGAAGATGACCATACTCCCGACATAAACGACATCTAAACAACAAAGTTTCATAATCCAGGGGTTGTGTCCATGAACTAGAACCCACTGTCAAATCAATAGAGTCTGGCAACGGCTAGCTCAAGTCGATCTCCACACAAATGCAGGCATAGGAAAAGATTCGCTTGTCCAAAGTTTGCTGAGAGGGACCAATCGGCTTGCCCAACACCATTGCAATAGATTGAAGAATATCACTCCTCTAGCATTCTAGCAGCAGACGAGGCAGGTGAACCCACACCGGGACCTTTGTCAGCATCTCCTCTACAAAAATGAAGCCAGCATGCCAAGGTTTAATGAACAAGATAACTTGATTATAGAAATAAGGGCCACCCTCAAAAGCCTTATTTCTATTAGAGATGCATGAGAAATCCACCAAGAAGAAATTATTTGCAGCAAGTAGAATCTCAAAATTCCCCTCTGGATTCCAAGTCTTCTGAATCCAAGGTTCGAGGAAAGGTAAGGAAACCCTCATTCCCAAAAACTTACAAATTAAAACATGCTTACTTAAATAGTCAAGATCTTCTACCACCGCCTCCTTCTAAATCACTACCACTGGGCGTGCTTGAGCCCTCTCCAAAAAACCATTCACCTTATGTACTTTAAAGCCATTAATCCTAGATAAGCCCCCATGAGAAGAAACCCCAACACTGGCCTCTGACAAAATATCATCTCCCTTCACCTCCTCCAAACCATCCAACATGTTTATGAAAACCACACCAAACCTCCCACAACAAACCTCCACCCCTTAGCAGAGCAAGACGCAACAAACACCAAAGCCTCCAAAAAACCACCACTGGCTAGAAACAAAGAAGCAAAAGCCTTCCAAAAGGGCTCCCATGCATATGAAGGCAAAGGAGAATTCCCCACACCAACCCCCAACAAGGAGCACAAGCGCCAGCAACCAAAACGAAGAAAAAACAGACAAAAAAATGAGCAAAAAACTCCCCCTGAACACAACAAACACCCCCCCACCCAAACAAAAGACCAGACATAGCCAATCCACAAGGAAAATGTGGCATGCAATGAAGGAGCTAGGCATGCAAGCCGGCCCTCACAGGCCGCGGGCACCCAGAGAACAGTTGCGCACCATCCTCAGCTTCCACCTTCCCTTTTTCAAATTTGAAATACACTCTTCTAGGGAATTTGTCCTTGTCTATGAGCCTATAATCCGAACCAGCTTCAAATAGGGTTGCAATTAGTGTTCAAATAGCTTTATGGTTGGGGTTAAGCTTCAATTTGGGTTAAGGTTTAGTTGATTAAAAAGAAGCATCTTCAGAAGAAGGATATCTCTCGACGTACTTTACATATATTTTAAAAATATAGGTATGCTAGTGATAATACCCAGTCTTACCACATATTTATACTATATATTGTAAATAAACAGTCCAAATGTAAATAAAGAAAAAACCAAATGTTGATAAAAAATGGACCCATACTTGAACACATGAGAATCTTTAAATGTTATATGAAAAAAACATAAATACATTCATGAAGAAGTGAAATAAGTATTTTTTTTGTTTCAAATAAAATATCACAACTCTCCACTATAAGTATATCATTTAAAAAATAAAATGCTCATTTAATAAAATAAGACACTCATTGAAACAAGTATTGTTATCATAGTGAAAAAATATTGTTCTTATGTGTACAACAATTGGGGTAGAAATGTACAAGCATTGGATAATTTTATATTAATAGTTTTTCCTATCACAAATAAAAAGGTGAGCACAATAAATAACATGTATTTTCCCATTAAATGTGAAGGATTTTCAAAAAGTTTTAGTGTTCAACTATTGGTCCATTTTTGTTCATTATAAGTTGTATTTTAAATCATTATGTGTTGTTTTTATAACAACAAATAGATTTTTTGTGTTCAACTATTAGTCCATATGTGTTGAATATAAAAGGTAGAGATATAAAAAAATTATGGTTATCAATAAGTATTTGGTCTCTCTCTCTCTCTCACTCACTCAATCCCTCTATCTCT
>VDFB02241490.1:0-10691 GCA_007258455.2 Sequoia sempervirens
GTTCAAATGATATGAAATCATTACAAATCTTGTTTCACTAGCCATTTAGTCCTGCATTGGCAACAAATTCTAAACCGTTGATCATTGTAAATCTAACGGTTAAAGGGTAATTTCGGAGGTTTAAGTTCACAATACTAGCACTCTTTGCATTTCATTCTAGAATGCAACTACAACCATACATCAAATGTTCATCGAATAATTGAGTAATTCATGAATTATGATATAAATAATAAACATGTGTTTTAAAGTTGTTTTAAACTTTAATGCACTAGGATTGACATCAAGGCCAAGGGGTCGGTAACTTAACTTTGCAAAGGACTTAATAAAATGAATAATGATACCGGGAACCCAGGGAGAAGGTCAACGAAAAATTAGAAATAAATAACATTTGATGAAGCCCTA
This sequence comes from Sequoia sempervirens, assembly GCA_007258455.2. Taxonomy (NCBI): domain Eukaryota; kingdom Viridiplantae; phylum Streptophyta; class Pinopsida; order Cupressales; family Cupressaceae; genus Sequoia; species Sequoia sempervirens. Next base: position 403 of record VDFB02241490.1, read on the forward strand.
ACAAGTGACAACTTTTTAGTGTTTATAATGTTTTGTCAAATTGATGACAACTTTCTTTTCTCATTTGTATTGCTTTATGTTTTACTTTTTAATCTACATGCAATTATTTCATAAATAGATAATACTTGGTTTCTCAAAGGAAAAAAAATTGATTTGAATATATTCATAGACACTGAACTCAAAAAATAACTCTTTACTGTAAATTTATAACAAAGATTAACACAACACAACCATTTATTTTATTACAACTGAATTACAATGTCACATTATTACATATCTTTTTAAAGATGAGTAGTTGTAGAGAAGGAAAGCTCCTATTTTGTATAAATAGCATAAGTCACTTTACATAGACACAATTTATTCCAAGCTATTGCTCATGACAATGGATTACAAATTGATTCCAATTTCCAAGGTTCTACCAGTGACAATGTAATACAAATGTGACACTAAAAATAAATGCATGATTCTAAAGCTTCTGCTGGTGATAACATAGTACAAATGTGGCACTAAAAATAAATGCAAGGAACTCACCTAGAAAACCATGCTGGGGAAATGGGAGCTGTGAAGATACAAAATGTGTGTATCCCCTTTAAGAACCAGAGTCATGTAGAAGATGAGGGGTAGTAAAATTGCTTCCATCTTCTACCTACAACCTCCATGCATTGGGATAGCACTTATTTCCATCAAAACTCCTCATCCTAGTTCAAAACCTGTCTGAGAAGTCAAGTGAACCAAATCAACTTCTTTCCAATTCCACCCATTCTGAACTTGAACGAAATTGGTCTTTTGCTCTGTAACTACATAACTGGAGGTAGGAGAATTTAGAGTATCCCCAATAATACCACAACATATTCTTGAATCCTTATTAACCCAAAAAAATGAAAACCCTTATGATACTATCCACTATCACTAACCCTATTTAATAATTTATGGGCCACTAGTGCCACTATCAGCCTGATTCACGAAAACCAAAAAACCAACTTAGTCGATTTGTGTATCTTAAGCCTTACATGTACAATTAAAATGTTTAATTTGATTTACGTCTAGCTACATACAAATTGTACTTCAATCTGACAAGCTGTCAAAATCACCAGACTCTAGTCAACACTACCAATGCCACTCAAATGATATGAAATCATTACAAATCTTGTTTCATTAAAGCTATGAGTTGTCCAATCAATCGCTTCAGATGTTCAAAATATTGAGAATTTCAATTAAATGAAATGTAATACATCGAGGCATTGAAAAGAGAGAAATGAGCCTTGATCTCACCATGTGTCCACATCTAATGGTTCTAGTGTTATTCCAAAGGTTTCAATTTGCAAGTCTACTACTTTAGAGATTTACTTTTGGAATGCAACTACAACCATCCATCCAAAATTCATCGAATGGTTGTGGTTATATTGATTTTCCTTTACGTCCTTTGTGTAAAACATTCTTAAGTTTTTAAGCCTTGGTCCTACATTCTTCATAGGCGATCCCTCTTTTAAAACAAACTTTTTGCACGTGCATATTTCTACCACTTAAGTTCTTCTATCACTCATCACCAAAATCCAACCCATCGGGTTCATTACCATGATGATGAGCCTTGATCTCACCACATGTCCGCATCTAGTGGTTCTAGTGTAATTCTAGAGGTTTCAATTCGCAAATCTATTGCTTGAGAGATATACTTTCGAAATGCAACTACAGTCATCCATCAAAAATTCATCGAATGGTCGTGGACCATAATGTCGTGTCGTCGCTGAAACTTGGAACCTTAGAACCAAAGTCTAAAGTTTCAAAGTTTTCAAAACCTCCGACCCACCGACTACAAAGAAAGACTTGCAACTAAGGTTAGGAAAAGCACCAAAACCTTGACTTTGGTGAATTAAGATAGGAAAGGTGGCAAGGATGCTGCATTTATGAAGTGAAGATCATGGGAAGATTTGATTCAGTGGACATGACTAGATGATCGATGGGTAATCAATATCAATATGTGCGAATTTTGGGAAATTATTACCTCTTGTCCCTCGATTAGCGAAGTTAATAATAGATTTTGGCGTGGAGAAGAAGGCACACAGAAAGTATGAAAGAGTGGTGGTGGTGGCGGTGTAGTTGCAACAGTTTTCAAATGGAGGCCAACTTCACTCTACATTTGAGAAGGCAATTAAACCCGTTTTATGGTGATGCTTCTACCCAAAGATTAATGGGGATGTTTTTATTCACTGATGGGAGGTTGGTACAAACTGTGCAGATGATTTTTGGGAAATCCTTTGGAAATCTGAGGCATAGATACGGGACTAACATGGATGTATACTCCTTGATTGTAGCATGGGGTTGGGACTTTGGGGAATCAACAAGCACAATGAGAGAAGTGATGGAGATGATTGTGCATAGAGATTTCTTGGAAGGAATAGAATCAATACTTGAATGGGCAGTTCCAGGTGAAGGTTTCGACTACCAAGAAGGCTTTGAAAATGTGGAACTGGAAGGGGTAGAAGGATGCACCCCTTCCGTGCATTGGTCAGAGGATGGGATTAAAAATCAATGCAGGGAAGAAGAAAGGTTAGGCTAGCAAGCATTGAACTCTTTATAGAGCTGATGAAGGTGGAAGAAATTATAGCACAGTTGAAAGCATAGGAGAAAGTGGAGGCAGAGTGCATGGAAGCACAGACAAAAGTGGAGGCAAAGTATATGAAAGAAAAAGGATAGAATGTGAGGAAGCAGAAGATGAAATCAAAAGTACAAAATGCGAGGAAGCGGAAGATGAAGGGAAAAGCAACAAGGAAAGTTGTTTATGAAACGGGTAGCACTAGTTGAATTTGTAGTTTTTGTAGGGTTTTTGCAGAATTAATACAAGACTAGTACTAAATTTTTGGCTTGTTGGGGGTTGAACCCTGTTACGGTTGTATAGTGTGAATATTAGGAAGGGTAAAAGAATGATTGAAAATCTTGTTGAAATATGTAAGGTAGTTACAGATAGTTGTGGAACTGGTTTTAGTTGGGTAGGGTTACTTTTTCTATTATGAAGCATGTTAAGATGCTTTTTTGAAAAAAACTATTATAGTTGTAGGTGATTTTTGGATGGTTGATGAAAAGTAAACAATGAGGCAAATGATGTAATCTTTATTTTCATGCAATACAAAATGCTATTACCAACCAAAAAAAAAATCTAACGATTCTAGTGTTATTCCATAGTTTCCAATTCGCAAGTCTACTGCTTCAAAGAATTACTTCTAGAATGCAACTACAACCATCCATCATCAATTCATCAAACGGTTGTGGTTATATTTATTTGCACTGACACTTCGCCACTGCATTTTTTTTATTAGTTTGATATTATGTTTAATTCGCCAATGTTTTTTTCTTAATCATTTGAAAATAGGTTTAATTCGCCAATGAATTTTATTTTTTAGTTTGAAAAAAAGTTTTAATTGCCAACAAAATTATTTTTTTCTAGTTTGAAAACAGGGTTAATTCACCAATCGAAATATTTTATTGGTTTGAAAATAGATTTTAATTGCCAATGGAAAAATTTTAGTGGTTTTAAAAAAATTGCATTTCGCCAGGATTTTCCATAGACTTCTACCGATTAGAAAATATTCTCCAATGGATATTTTTTTTTTACAAAAAATAAAAAAAATCGCCACTAAAATTAATATTTTTATCGGGAAGTATACAAGATTCGCTAGGATTTTACACCTTCGCCGAAGGGGGGGGGGGCGGTTTCTTAAAGTTTTCCCTACTTGCGAAGAATAATTACTTCTCACATTAGATCTACAATTAGCAGCCCTATGATGAAACTTGTTATATATGCAGAAGTAACTATAGAAGGACTGAGAAGTCATAGCATTATTATTCCTTGTCATTTTATTTTTGCATTCATTAGCCTTATGACCAAATTTATTTCATGCATAGCACTGACCATGGAATGATTGAGATTTCATAGCATTGTACCTTGGAGTTTTGAATGATTTCAAACTCATCTTGCTTCTGCACTCAACTTCCTTATGACCAAACTTATTACAAACATAGCAGTTACCATTGAGCCTAGTAGGAGAATTTTGTTTAGAAGCAGACATCCTAAAGTTCTTGTTCTGGGAAAGAATGAATCCACCTTCCTTTTTGCTATCTTGATTTATCTTTGCATCTCTGGAGAATGTCTCCTTCAGTGCAAGATTTCTCCTCCCTTCTTTCAGGCTTCCCTTCTGCTTTGAAGTTATCATACAAATTTATAAAGGCACTAGATATAGGACTTTTCTCTTTTTCAAAACTAAGTCAAGATTTCTCTTTAAATGGCTTTTGAGAGTTAATCAATTCATCAAGAATTTTAGAACCTTCTCTCAATTTTAGACCTTTTCAATTTTCTCTTTTTCTTTTTCAAGTTCTTTTTTAGGGATACAAGCTCTTCCTTAAGCTTTAAACATTCAACAGTTTTATCATTGAGCTTGGTATTCAAGAAATCCTCAATCCTCTTTCCTTCTTCAACTTTGAATTTTAAATCTAAGATCACATCTTCAACTTCTTTGACTTTCCTTTCACATCCATTTCCTTCTTCTATTTAAGATTTCAATTTTCCAATTTGTTCTTTTGAACTTTTAGCCTTTTCCTTCAATTTGTCAGTTGTCTCTTTTGATTTTTCTAGCATGCACTGATATTTGATATTTTGCAATCTTGCTTCATCGATATCTTCAAGAGAAGACTGGAGTTCTCCTTCAAAGTCAACTTCACAATAATTTGGATTGATGTCCCAACCTTCAAGTTCCATTCCTTCTAGATCCGATTCTGGAATTAACATGTCATTGATTTTTGCCATAGACCCCATGTGTTCAAGAGTAGGATCAACCTATGTTGTTAAGCTTCTCAAGGTACTCAACTATGATTCCAATTGTTGAACACAATGATGTGCTGAGAGGGGGGGTGAATCAACATATATTAAAACTTAACCATTTCCATTTGCATATTAAACAATAGATCACATAGACTGAAAAATAGCAGAAGAGAAAACATGCACCACACAAAAGATAGCATGATCCTTACGTGGAAAAACCAATGAGGGAAAAACCGCATTGAAGATTAACTCACAATACATGTATCTCATTTCTAACAAGAATTACAATGTTACAGTTTAAGGCTCACTTCCTATGGACTTATAGACTAAGGTGTACAACCTTAGGGAAAAATACAAAGGACCTAATGAGACTCACTGTCTCAAAGTAGGATACATGAAAATTATAATGAGAAATAAGAATATGAACTGCTATGAAGTTCAGCATCCAGCATATGTTGATGTTGTAGTCTCTTTTTTGTACAATTAAACCTTCACACTATCACAATTTTCTGAACCACAACACCTTCACAAATGAATTTTATCTTCTATATATATCCTCTACAACAACACAAAACCTTAATTAGGTCGGCTCCAACATAACCTTTAGAAGAAAAGTATGATATCACATTGGTTGGCTCCAAACATATGTAATATTACAAGAAAAATAGTTGTGGATCAACACACGACACAATAGGACCCAAACATCATAACACATTCACCAAAAGAAGATTCATTAATCAGGATCAACCGCAGATGAAGGAAACAAGTTTTTCAACCCAAATAATGACAACACCACAAAAACTGCCATATATGTTCATCTTTACACAGCTGGGGAGAGATCAAAAAAATCATGCAGTCTAATATGTGAACAATGTAGTTCATTCAAAATATCTCCTCAATCATCTCCTAAAGAAATTGATCATCACATGCTGGCACAAGAGAAGAAATATATCGAACTGATGAAATAGAGCATCCCAAAACCACTGTACAACTCTATCATATGAAAACTGATCTTGCGAACCACCAAAACACCTGAGACTTACAAGGAAGAGTCCATATAACTATGAATATATCCCCAATTATGCACGGTCATATCTATCTCATTAGGGGAATGTGGAACATTTCAATAGTCCCCTATCAACATTTTATACTACCAAAGCATAGATTGGAACACTATTATTTATATCTTTCATTGTAGAAGGTTTGATAATATGAACTCTTGGATATAACACCTTCACATATTATCCTTCTTATCTTATGAACCACAAGACAAAAACTTGGACAATAGAGGGATGCAGACCAAAATACTATGACTCTGCCTTAGAGTATACATTGTAAATGCCTTAGCCAATATTCTACAACTTATCTCAATATGTGGTACACAAACTTGGAATGATATCAAAGTAGGCACACTGTAAACATATCAGAACTTGTGCTTTCGGCCTTTGCAACATACTTAGTCATCAGACTTAATACCATTTCAACCTCATACTGTATTTTTTGATAGTACCAACAAAAATCTCTGCACTTCCATTATCTCTGGAGTATTATACATTCTTTAGCATACACTTTTGGCATCAATGATAACACATCTTGGGTTGGCATCAATGGCAACACTTATTGCCAAAAATATGTCTATATGGTGGAATGTTGGTTTGAATGGAAAATCGTTGGCTCTATCTCAAGGTTGCTTTGCAAAAAATTGGAACTCTCGAGGGATTAAAGACCTTCAAGACCTACTTATTAATGATAGCCTAGGCTCTTGGGAGTAGTTGATCAGTGCTAAGTATAGACTACCCATATCCCAAAAAAAATATATACCATGATCTATAATAGCTTGGGGAATTGGTTTCTCGGATCTACAATGTGTGATACAGATGTTCTAGATAGAATAAAGTTGGAAGATGGCTCTAATTTGCTTACAAACTCTGTCAAAAACATATACTTGATGCTTGTTGGCTTAGGAGAGGAATTTGAGTGGTTGAATTCCTCTTGGAACTTGACTTGTCCTAAATCTAAATGGACTAAAATCCTTACCCATCTTTGGCATAATGTTGTTGAACCTAAAAAGGCTTGTTTTTGTTGGTTTCTTATTTTTAAAAAAATTAGTTGTTGGGCATGTTTTGCATAAGTATGGGCCTCCTACTAGAACTTGTGACTGTTGTTCTATGCCTAAAAATTTTGAACATTTGTTTTTTGATTGCCAGTATGCTATTTTTATATGGTCTTTATTTTTTGGTCATCCTGTGAATTGGAATGATGATATTGGTTTTTCTTGGCATGAGATTCTTGTTGGGTATGTTGAGAGGTTTGATGATACTTTAAATAAATTTTGGCTTGTTTTTCGAATGAAGTTTTATGTTTTTTATGGAAGAAGAGGAATGAAGAGGATTTTTAGAGAAAAAGAAAGCATCTTACTAAGTTTAATAGTAAAGTATCTTGAATATTATGCCACAGGTATTAGCTACCATGGAGATTCATAAAGGTTATTTCATGATCTTATTAAAGGAAGGTGTCATGTTGGTTTACAAATTTGAAATTACATCAACTCATTTCTTTCCACGAGGGAGGAACAAATTGAACAAGGATGAGCTAGAACTGCTGAACAAATATTTGGAAGAGAGGAAGATAGATAAAACAGATATGAAAGAGAAACAGGCCCAAGAGAAGGATGGTGATCAGTTTGAAGTCATGACTATGGATCTTAATCTAATCCTGCCTCCTATTGGCACTTATGAGGTTGATAATGTAGTAACAATATAATGTAGTTTTATTTTGACTGTTGTTCCTATAATAGTTTTAGGAACTTCAAACTCGATCATAGCTTTTGGTTTTTTATGTTTTGTAATCCTCTCTAAAACCTTCAGGAACGATAGCTCCATATGGTGTACCTTTTTTTTGTAAACTATCTCTAATATAAAAAAATAAGCAATGGGTGTATCAAAGCTACTTGAAAGACATGTTATTTATTTTTTTGGTAGGTTATGCATTCCCTAATGTATTTGAGGGAACCCTCTTTAAGGCTCTTCCAAGAGAATATTTCTCTAATTTATATATAAGTATTATAGAATCATGGGGGTCTTTCTAGTGGTACATCATGAAAAGCTCTCAAAAATGTCTCCTTCATTTTGGATTCAAGAACTAATAAGATTATATGTTTATAAAGAATGGGATCATGTACCACTATAAATTTTTCACCTCACATTCCCATCAAGGAAGTTAGTAGAAAATATGTTTTTAATGTATTATTTCATAATAGAGACCTTCCAATTGGTAGTGTAAGACACATCCTAAGAGATTTGGACACTTAATTTATCAAATTGTCCCCTTTAGGTATTTAATTAAGTAATACTACTATTATTTAATTAGCTATCTTTAGTCTACTTGAGAATCCCTAATGTATTTAATCAATAATGCCTTATCTCTTTTGAAATCCTCCTTCCATCAGTTGAGATTAAATAGAGTGTTATTCCATTTATTTAATTTTTCTTCGTAATCATCCTCCATCATTTTTATCTTATCCTAATCCATCTTCTAATCCCATCATTGGGATGTGCACATGCCTAATCATGATTAGGATGTGTCACATCCTCCAACTTTTGCAAGTTGGCCTCTAATCTCTCTTAGCCACTAACCCCCTCCTCTAATCCTTCATTACTCTTCCCCATGTGATCTTTGACTTGTCATCAAGTCACATATTAATCTAACTCTCTTCTAATCTTCATTAATCAGTCTAATCAAATACTTGCACAATCCTAATCCTTAATTGGGTTAGCCCCTATTAAATCGTTTCTTTTTGACAAGGCATCTCCCACTTACGTATGTGAATTTTTTAATTCACATTTAATCCCAATGCACCCTTTGGAATTTAAAATTCTTTCCCCTCTCCCCATAAGGATATTTGAGGAGTTTTTAATTCCTCACATATCCTCTCACCCACATGGGACAAGGACATCCTTTATGAGGATATCTTGACCAAATCCCTATGGTCCTTTGAAGTACATCCATGTCATGTACTTCTCTTACACCTCCTGTCCACCTCATCTTTCTTAAGCCTCTCCCCTTGCCACATGTCAAGATGTGAGGGCTTGTGAGTTCTCAACTCACCATAGCCCTACATCTTGGCCATGTGGGGGATCAATCTCAACCGTCCATTTCTTCTAGGAATTCTCAAAATTCCTATAAATACCCTCTCTTTTCTCTCATTTGGGGAGATCATTTTTGCTAGCCAAACTCTTGCAATTTTATTTCTCAATCCTACACTTAGCCATTTCATGCTTTCATCCATTTCCATCCATCCTCCACATCATCATCTAGTTTTGCATATCTGCCATCCAAAGGAGCATACATCAAGATTGAAGGGCCAACCCAAAGGGATTGATTGAGACAAAGGTATAAAGTTCCATTTATTTGCTTTTATCTTGTGTTGTTTCCAACTTAGGCTAATCTTAGGGGTGTAGGTTGTTTTAGTGTTTATTTGCACTCTTTTACTTCTAGCTGCTCATTTTTTCTACTTGGCTCACATTCGACCTATCACATGTACAGGGAAACAACAAAAGTAGAATATATGGTAGGCATCATAGAAAGAACATCAACTACTACATTATTTTTCCTCTCATGCACTCTATATTAAAATCACAATCTTGGAGCTTACTTACCCATTTATGTTGCCTATCATTCAAGTTGTATCAAAGATCAAACTATTTTGATATTTTTTTACCACAAGTCTTCAACAAACAAACTATTATCAAAACTTGTCCAAATCATCCATGATAACAAACATATCTCCTTTTCAGATTTTGTCAACTTCCTACTTTCAAAAGATATGGGATGCCTCTTCTATACTAATATATTTCCAATTTATTCTCCTAAAGCATCAAATTATACAACAAATGGAAGTGAATAATTTGAAATAGCAAGTACAAGACATGAACTCATTATCTCCTCAAGCTTGTCAAAATATTCTTGTTCTATTTTTGTCCATGCAAAAGTTTCCTTCTTTGTCATATTAGATATTAGTTAAGGGTGATGCTAGCTATGAAATCCCCTTAATAAATATTTTGTAGTAACTACAAAGGCTAATGAATCCTCTCAACTATGTCAATTTTTTAGGAGGGCAATCCAATATGGCTTGGATATTTTGTTGATCCAATTGAATACATTGAGCACTAATTACATGGTCCAAGTAGAAGATCTTTGTCACCCTAAACTCACATTTGGATTATTCTATAAAGAGAGTGTGTCACTCTAATATTCCAAGGATAGTATCCGAATTCCTCAAATGATCTTCCTGATTATTCTTATAAACCAAAATGTCATCAAAGAAAATCAAAAGAAACATTCTTAATTTATTACTAAATACTCTCAATTCTTGCATGACTAGAAGGTACTTAGAGCATTTGTGAAACTAAAAGGCATGCCCAAGAATTCATTTTTCCCAAATGACATCTAAATTTTATCTCGTGCATGTCCTCGT
>VDFB02241491.1:0-17411 GCA_007258455.2 Sequoia sempervirens
CAACATATTGATTTTGGCTCATATTAAAATCTAAACTTGTTTAAAGATAAACTACTTGCCCAAATGAACATTAACTATTTGCCCCACCAACTTGTAGGCTATAAAAGACATTAACTTTTGCCTTTTCTAACCTTTCTATCCTTGAAATATTTATCTTTTTAAATTGAATGGTAAATAAAACATAATTACTTTTAGGACCATTTGGTTCTACAATATCCTTTACTTTTAATAAAGGTCCCCAATAAGAACAATCTTTGAAGAAAGATAATATAGTGGCATGGAAATAATTGGAAAGTAGATTAATAGTAGATAAGTCCCCTACAATAATCCTTGAACATTAAGATAATATAAGTGCTTTGAAATCAAGGGAAAGCTTTTTCCACATACAACAATGTGAGCCATCACTATCATAAGATTTTAACTAGTACTCATACATAATGATATGTAGTGGTGAAAAATGTCTACTCTTTTGTTTTTAGCCATTTTGATAAGGTTGTTTTTAGTGCATGAAAATAAGTAAATAGTTTGACTTTATTTATTTGATATTTTGGGTTTTGATGTGTAAGTTTGAAAACAATTTGTATTTTATTATTATTTAATAAGACTAGACTTCGTGATCTCTTGCCTACAACAAGATGATTTAGTTAGAGGTGTGCAACTCAACCCAACATGTGCCCTTTACAAGGCGAGTTGAGATGAGACTAGTCCCCAATAGCCCGCAAACCACATGCATCGGCTGAACTCGAGCTTCAGAGTTGAACCTGGAACCAATGAAGAGCAAACCCACGGTCCAAACCAACTCCACTACTCGTATGAACTATACTTTCTAAAATTATTATTGATGACACAAACTCTTAAATGATATCTATTATCCATTTTCAAATACAATAAATAAACACTAAAAACAAACAAATTTAAGGCATTCATTCAAAATATCAAATCTAAAATTAAATAGTTTATTTTATTTAATTAAAAATCTATATATCTTAAATTGAATTGTTGTTTGAAAATATTTATAGGAAGTGGGTGCTTCAAAATCTGACGCCCTTCTCCCCGTAAAGCGAGTGGAAAAATATCTAAATAGGCCGCCTTTGATCCATCAATCAACTTCAGAGTGCCAGCGTTTCAAATTGTACTAAATAAAATACCATTGTTGGATGTTATAACTGTATTTGGTACTTTTTCTCTATAATATAATTTTAGAAAAGGATTTTAAATATAAATTGAGATATTTTAGAGAATTATTCTTTTATATTTTTATTTTTTATATATTTTGTGTAACTGTCAAAAACAAGTTTGCTTGACACGCACGGTCGACAGTCAATTTAAGGCCTGTCAGGCACTGCATAACAGAAACCAAACCGCACATTGTTTCATATTTCTCTACGAAACTGTTTCTCCAGTTCCTGGTTTATGTGTAGGGTATGCATACAGACGGAACTTGTCGTGACAGCTAATTGTTCTCTTTTTTGACTTTCGGTGGGAATCCATCTGCAAACCAGTGCCTTCTTAAAGGAAACCCCGCTTCATCAAAGTTCATCAACATTCCATTTGGCATCCGAAAGCAAAGGAAATTTAACAAGAAAATGTCGATTTCTCTTGCAGGCCAGATCCTCACTTGTAAAGGTAAGTTTTGTCCTTTCTTGGTCGCTTCTGATTTTTTCCATTCCACGACAACAGAGAAAACCTGGTATGTAGTTGTTTTCATTAATGCTTGAGAGATTTTAAGGTAAAGCGATTTTTTAATTTGGGTTTGTGAGCAGCTGCTGTGGCATGGAAGGCAGGGCAGCCCCTGAAGATTGAAAAAGTGCAAGTGGCACCTCCACAGGCCAATGAAGTCAGAATCAAAATCGCTTACACTTCTTTGTGTCGCACAGACCTTATTTTCTGGCAAGCAAAGGTCAATTCCTCCAAATGACTAGTATTGTCGATACCAACTGCTGAAATTTTCTTTTATATAAATCTCAGCGCCGCTCCTCTTCTATTGCAGGGCCAAAATCCTGTTTTCCCACGCATCTTTGGGCATGAAGCAGCCGGGTAGGTTTCCTTGCCTTTGTATCTCATATCCAGGTCTGATCAATCTAAGTTACTCATCAAATTAGACAAAATGTTCAAATGAAGTTAATGTAACCTACTCTGCCCACATATCCAATACCCATTTCGAGATTGTGAGAATTGAGGTCCGATCATCAAATTAGATACTTCAAAATAATACTTACTCTGGCAATTGTCAATTGGCAGAGTGGTGGAAAGTGTGGGAGAAGGAGTAACCGATCTGAAGGCGGGTGACCATGTACTGCCTGTATTTACAGGAGAGTGTGGAGAATGCAGGCACTGCAAATCAGAAGAGAGCAATATGTGTGATTTGCTAAGGATTAACACGGACAGAGGAGTTATGCTTAATGACGGCAAATCGAGGTTCTCTATCGGGGGAGAACCCATCTATCACTTCCTGGGGACATCCACATTCAGTCAATACACTGTGGCACACGTTGGCTCTGTTGCCAAAATCGACCCTGCAGCACCTCTCAACAAAGTGTGCATTCTAAGTTGCGGTGTATCCACAGGTACCTTTAACGTCAAAATTGCAAAGTATTGCTCAATCTTTACTTCAGATGTAGTTACAGTGTTGTGCTAAATCAGGGATGGGCGCTACATTAAATGTGGCCAAACCAAAGAAGGGTTCGACTGTAGCAGTATTTGGTCTTGGAGGTGTTGGACTTGCGGTAAGAATAACATTGATTTGTACAGAGTAATTAATTGCTATGATCCAAAATACTAATTTGAAAAAACTGTTGATAGATTTATATCATAGCATTTGATCCCATTCTATGGTCCATCCTACCAAGAGTGACTTGAAAAGGCTTTGGTAAAAGATCTTTACAATCGTTTTTCCCTAGTTTTAGTATTGATTACCAAGGATTCTGAAAGCTTGAAACTCAAAACTTGAGTGATTTTTCAGGCTGCTGAAGGAGCGAGAATGGCTGGAGCTGCCAGAATTATAGGCATTGACTTTAACTCTGGAAAATATGAGAAAGGTAAAAATAGTTGATGCAGTTCTACTTGACAATATGCTTGCAATTTGTCAACAATTAAAAAAACGAGTGTTCTCTTTAATCAACTGCTAACCACTTTTTTTACTGCTAAAAGGTTGTTAGCTATGCCACCCACATGAATTTTTTATTTTTAAAAGTAAACATAGGCAAATCGGTGTAATTGATAAGCCTTCCCCTTCAATGCAAAGTTGATCTGGAAGCCTTTTAGATTTGTAGGGTTTTGGGGTTTTGTTGTTTTAGGGTTTTGGGGTTTGTTTTGGTGTCTAAGGGTTTTGGGGTTTTGTTGTTTTAGGGTTTTGGGGTTTTCTCTCTACTCATCTTTTGAACAGGTCCTTATTGCTAATATTTGCTTTGCTTCTTTTCTTCAGCAAAAGAGTTTGGTGTAACGGAATTTATAAACCCAAAAGATCATCAGAAACCTGTTCAACAGGTTTGTTGAACTCCCCTTTTCCTTCTGTTCTTATAGCATTTGCTTAACCTGTTTCGGCTTATGGGGTTTAATGGGCGAATGCTCTTTTCTATGTATGGTATTTCTTTTTTCAAATTTACTTAAAGAAATTAATTTTTCCGTTTGTCTATTGCTTTCCCAGGGATTTCATCCCATCTGTTATATCCAAACATAAAAAGAACGACAATTTTCTTGCTCTGTTTTTATAGGTAATTGCAGAAATGACTGATGGAGGAGTAGACTACAGTATCGAGTGCACAGGGAATATTAATGCAATGATTCAGGCATTCGAAGCTTGTCATGATGTATATCCCCCACCCTTACTGTAAAAAAATACTCCTTATTTTGGTAATCAAGTTTGGTATTTTGAACCACATAACCTACTATTAGACTTGAAGGAAAGGGTGGTGTCTATATGCTGCTGAAACTAACTTTGAGTTCATCTTTGTTTTGATTTGAAGGGGTGGGGTGTCGCGGTTTTAGTAGGGGTGCCTCATTCAGATGCAGTTTTCGCTACCAATCCTGTGAATTTTCTGAATGAGAAAACATTAAAAGGAACATTCTTTGGAAACTATAAGCCCAAGACAGATCTACCAGGTCTGGTGGATAAATATATGAACAAGGTACAAATAAATATGATTGTTTCTATGTGATCAGGGCCAGTCACCCTTCCAGGTATTTCAACTTTCAAGCTGCTGGTACTAAATTAGCTCACGTTCTTGTGCAGGAGATTGCTCTGGAGAAGTTCATTACTCACGAAATCCCTCTTTCTGACATCAACAAGGCATTTGACAACATGATGGAAGGAGAGGGGCTGAGATGTATAATTAATATGGAAGATTAGACGGTGAGGAAAATCTGAGTAGGTGAAAGGTTTGGTTGAAAAGCTTTTCAGCTGTTTACTTTTTAAGCAGATTTTTGGAATTTCTGTGACCGTGGATTGTAAATAAAACCCGCTACTGATCAGTTATGCTATGTTGTTACTCTCGTTATATTATATATATTTTCGAATGTATAGCTTAATTACATATAGTAATATAATATTAAGGTTGTGATGGTCTCTATATATATGGGTCTTTTTTTGTTATCAGTTACGAGAGTTTTTTGGGGTTACCAGTTATGAGTTTATGTTATGATTGGAGAGCAATTTTTAATAGTTGTGTTATTTTATTCAGGGATCCATAGATTCTTTTAAATAGAAAAAAATATAGATATGCATCTCTTTTCTATGTATAGATATATAGTGGTTATGATGACTAAAATTTAGAATTCAATATTCTATTTTATCATCCAAAATAAGTAGATAATGAGGATCATCTATACTAAATAGGCTTATTAGCTATCCATGTATAAATGAAAAGAATTCAACATCAATGTCTTTTTGAAGGTAAATAAACCTGTCTATATTTGAAGGCTAGATGGAAACATGCACAAGCTGCTCATTGTATAAACTAGTTCAATTTCTTTATCGATGGCATGTTTACGAATGAAGCGACAATGCATTTCAAAATGCTTTGTGTGAGCATCATTTTGTTGGTGTATAAACTAGTTCAATTTCCTTATTAAGGACATGTTTATGAATGAAGTGATAATGTATTTCAAAATGTTTTGTGTGAGCATGGAACACTAGATTCTTGGACATCTTCAACACTTTGATTATCACAATACATGATTGTGGGATTATGTTGTAGGTGTTGAAGATTCTCAAGAAGTTGTCGAAGTCATATTGCTTCACATGTTGCTACAACAAGTCTTTTGCTTCGATCGATGACAACACAACATTAGGTTGGTTCTTACAAGTCATTGAATAATGATAAGATCCAATATTGAAACAATAATGAAAGGTTGATTTCCTAGAGCCTTTGCAACCTATCCAATTTGAAACTAAAAAAACCAACAAGTTTGAAATCTTCATTCTTTGAATATTCCAATTTGAAGTTTTGTGTTCTTTGAAGATATCTCAAAACTCATTTTGCAACTAACCATGACTCTACCTTGGAAAAGTCACGAATCAAGACAAGATTCCAACTACATAAGATATGTTTGGATGACTATTAAGTAAATCAATTTTCCTATGACACTCCTATAAAATGTTCCATTGATTGCTTTACTATCTAGGTCTTCAATCAACTTAGTTCTTCTCTCTATTGGTATTGGTGAAACTTTTCTATTTTGCATTTTGAACTATGTTAGAATTTCTTTGGTGTACTTCATTTGAGAGAGGAACGTATTGTTAGGTGTTTTCCACACTTCAACTTCAAGAAAGTAATGAAGCAATCCAAGATTGAATATATCAAAAGTGGTCTCATTATCTTCTTTCATTTCATTGATTAGTAATATTGTTCCTAGTGACAAGCCAATCTTTAATACACAACACAAGGAAGAGTAACTTGTGATTAAAAGTCTTAATTTACCAATTTAGATCAACATTAGATTTCTAAAATTATTTTGAAGAAAGTACTTATTAATTTTTGAATACTAGGCTCATGGAACAAGTTTCAAACCTTACAGTTTTGTTTTCATATAACATTATATGCTCTTTTCCTTTTCTACAAAACCAAAAAGTTGTCATATATACCTCCTCTAAGAAATCTCCATTTAGGAATAAACTTTTCACAATAGATATTTGGTCGATTTTCTAATTATGTTGTGAAGAAAGTGTGATCAACATTCTAATTGTGATAATCCTTGCAATTGGAGCAAAAGCTTCCTCATATTCAAAACCTTAAGTCTATTTGTAGCTATTAGCTATCTATCATTTTTTTTTGCTTATCAACCATTAATTTTGAACTTAGTTTTGAACACCCATTTGTAAAATCAATTGCTTCTTTACTAGCAAGTAAATATACCCAAATCCCATGTTTAGTTCTAGCAAATTGAATCCAACCCTTGATTCATAGCACTTTGTCATTTTTCTTCTTTTATTGCTTCCTCAAAAGTGCTTGGTTCATCAACATTTAGTCCTATAATTTATCATGGGCACTCTCCTTGCTCTTTCTAATCTCCTTAGAGGAATATTATATTATGGAGTGGATAATGAGCCTGAATTTACCTTTTTAATATTCGTTCTTTCTTTTGTTAATTCAATAGTGCTATTTTGTTTTAGATCAACATTTTTGGGTGAGTATGATGATGCATCCTTATCATCTTTCTCTTCTAGAAAATCAATTCATGTGAACAATTGAAAGGTGACACTCAAAGTGACATCTCTAGAGAGGAAATTTAGTTTATCTCATGATCGTATAATTGACAAGCTTTTACTAGTCATTGTATCTAACAAGGATGCATTTATAGAGGAATGCTCCCAAATTTTCATCATCATCAAATTTCTTTCTCTTCTCTTTTGGAATGCATCTAGAGGAAATGATCTTAAAGATTCTCAAATGCCTAATTGATGGTTTCCTACCTAACCATGCATCTTTTGGAGAGATGTTTTCTAGGTTTGTAGCAAGCTTTAATTGATCGAATATGTTCTATGAATTGCTTCTTCCCGTAAATTATCTCCAATATTGCAAGCCTTTAAGCATTGATTTAGAGCTCTCTTGAAGTGTCTTGTTCATTCTTTCAACCACTTCATTTTGTTGAGGAGAGTATATGGAATTGAGGCTTACCATTATTTGATCTTAGCATTTTAATTTTATTATCATGTTCATTCTTGACTCATTGTACAAGTTCCTTGAAAGAATTAAATTCTTTGACTTGTTCTTTAGAAAGTAAACCCATACCTTTTGAGTGAAATTTTTGATGAAAACCGTGAAATCCTGGATTTCCCTATGGAAACTATCGTCATTGACCCACAAAGATTGAAAAATAAATGAATTCCAACTTCTTGGAGGTTATCTAGGTTTTTCCAAAATCAAACTTATCTCTATGTTGTTTCCCCATAGCATAGGCTTCATAGAAACACTTATTTGTAGTGGTGGTTGGAAGACCATATAAGGTATGTGCATGAAAATGGGGGACCAAAAAGGGATCAAAAGTGACCACTTTTTTTTTTCTAAAATCAATAAAATTGATCTTAGATAAAAATTGAAGATAACCATGCTCAAAATTTGAAGATGTGAGAAGAACCAAGTCTGCATTAACTTGGAATTTAGTTTCTAAACAACTAATGTTTTTTAAGATGGTGGAGATTAAGAAGTTCAAATAGAGGGAGCACACAAAGTGTTCTTATTTTTGTGAAAAAACAAAAAAAACAAAGTGTCTACTGTGCTCTTTAAAATCTTGAATTTTTCAAAATATTTCACAAATTTATTTAGTGGAAAATTAGCTAATATCATGTACTTTATGCCTAAATTTTCAGCTAATTTTTTAATCAATGTATCATTTTTTATTAATTTTCAAAATGGACACATCTTAAAAAATAAAAAGTTAGAGTGTTTTCCCCAGTATTTATTAAAAATCTAATCAAAGGCCATTTTTTAAAAGTGTATAAAATAGAATGTAGAATGTATAAATGTAAATGAATGAATAATTAGTGATACTAAAAATATTATACATAGGTTTTTGGCAAAAAAAAGACATTGGCAAAAGAATTTCAAGATCAAAACCTTAACATATTGGAAGTGTAAAAAGTGTATGGTTAGAAAGGTAAGAGAGAGTTTGACGTTATTGTGGCATTTTTCATATCAATATCAAAAGGCATGCAAACATGATGGAGAGCACACTTGACTACTCTTTGGGCTGGATGCCCAAGAAAAATCCAACCCTAAGGGTAAAAAATTTCCAAGGCAAGTTATAACATGCTAGCACAACGTGAGTGCATTTCTTTGCATGTAAAAAATAAAAAAATGGTCAAAAAAACATATGCATCCCATGATATGGACTCACATGGTCTATTTTTTTCTGCAAACTATCCATTTTGTGACATACAAGCACATTTTTATAGTTTTATGAAATTGTAATAATTGTTTGACTAATATATCATCTTTTTCCTTATTTTATTGATGTACAAGATTAAAATTACATGTTTTTAAATTGAATTTGATAGTTTGAATAGTTCTTTTATGTTTTTAAGAATTTGAATGATTATTTTCATATTTTGAAGAATTTAAATGATTATTTTCATGTTTTGTATTTGAATATAATAATTGTCAATCATTGCTTTTATTATTTTATTGGATATAGAATTCAACAACATAACAAGAAAATTGATAAAAAGAACTCAAAACATTCGAGGATCACGAAGTTGAGAATAAATGAAACAACATTGTGCAATTAAGAAATTGAATCCTAGAGTTGAAGAGGTATATGTCCTTTTTAGAGCTATAAGTCATAGAGATGGTAATTGATCTATGAATACATGGTTTATATAATGTCAAAAAATTCACCTCACTCAATGACCTCCTTAGGCACATGCTACTATTTCTAAGTTAATAGTGTTCATAAAAATTATCACACTACACTATGGTATAAATAATGATAATTCATTTGAAGCCATCTTGAAGGTTCCTTATTGATCCTTCCTACCGATTTCAAAAGATTGCCTCTTGGAGGGCCTATCCCTTGTAGCCCTTACCAGTCCGTATTTTGACTTTTCCTCAATTATTTGACAAACAACCTGCCAAACAAAATATACTTTCAGATACCCTTTTCAGGGTTTTAAATCTTCCAAGGTCCTAGCTTCTGCTAATCCGTACAGGTGGTTCCCACACCCTTGGAGTGGAGGCCTAATTGCCCTCAAGACTAGGGTTTCACTGTCCTTTCACCTATTTCTTGCTCAAAAGGATGGTTCAATCTTTCAACTCCTTAGTACCTTTGTGTTAGACCTTATTCCACCTGGAAGTGTACGATTTCCGTACAGTTGTACCCTTCCCCTGCCTATGTACTCAATTTCTTTCTTCCAAACTCCTAGCCGGGTGTCTTAGGCTCGCCTAGGGTTTGGTAATACCAGCTTTTGATTTGCTTCCAAAGGTTCCTACCACCAAATATTTACAAATGCATGGCTTCCTTACCATTTCCATTGACCTCAGGAAAATTCCACGTGCCAACTTCATGGGGGAGCCATTTCTTATTTGACTGCTCAAAACACAAAAAAAAAACAATTCCCTACTCTCTAATCTTTTAAAATAGAAACAACAACTCAAGCTCGAAATACCTTAAGTACAAGAGGGATCTTGCTTTAATCTAACTAATAAACATAAGGCAGTGGGAAATCTGTACAATGAACGCCTTTTAAGTCGCTGTTCCCAAAGAGCTCACGGGTCACACTGTAAAATACAGGAAATCTGCCCAAAAAAATAGAAAAATAAAAGCTCTTCACACTCTAACTATATATACAAAGCGGTGACTCTTCCCTACTTACTGAAATACGCCATGAAAAGTAATTCCAAACTATTCTATTAACATAAAATCAGTGCTAATTCATGGTATTCAACGCGTGTAAAGGTTCTGCTGCAAAACACAGTGGAATTTCCATAAAACACAGATTTTATCTACTCCTAACAATACAAAACGTGGCTACTATGCATGTATTAAAATCAGAGAATTATCTACAAGTTAAATGATGCTAGAACATGCTAAAGGAACCTTGAACTATGGTAAGAACAGTGCATCAAACTCATAATATCCCCAATGTCAGAAAACACACGGGGTTTTCAAAACAGAAAAATATCAGAAAATCTGCTCACTGTTTTTCATTCATGCTCACACTAACTGATTACAATGACTGACTGCCACTTGTTACCAACCATTCTCCTTATCTTCGCATCTTTTTCCACCATGTAAGAGAGAATTTCTCATGCCCATATCCCTGACTTTTAGGGAATCCTAAGTTCACTAACAGTTACATGCAATCAAGCCATATTGCCATGCAACCATGCAATATTCTTGCCACCTCGCCATAATCCTTCTTTTTAGGATCTCCCACTCATTAATTCCGAATAGCCATCATCTAAACTTCCCTTGGCATCTTCAAATAATGAAGGTATGGTTATAACAAGTTTAAAACTCTAGTTCCTTACATTTGCTGACTTTAAGTTAAACAAATAGAATTTAACACTAATAATAACTAATAAGAGTTTTATCCTAGTGACTAGTCCTCCCACACAAATATGAGACCTACTAAACACAAAACAAACATAACATGCTGACTTGGCCAAGGTCAGTACAAGCCAAAACTTTCAAAACCAAAATTTGTGCAAATTAATTTGGAGTTTGGCCTTGGTGCTCCTGCACCATCCTCCCCAAAACAGAAAATTCAATCCATCCTTGGATTGAGTAAGTTAGGATCAATACCTAACTTCAGATTTTGCTTCTCTGATCCATACTGCATCAGGTTTTGTCCATGCCTTTTTATCATGTTCTTTATATTCCTTGTTCCTAGTCTTCTGGTAGATCCTTGTGTCCAAGATTTGATCAGCATGGTTGACTATAATAGGGGGCAGTTTGAGTTCTTCAACATCTTGAGTGACTTCATGAAGTGTCTGATCCAAATCCTGGGGTGGTCCTTTGTAATGCATCAGATCTGCAACATTAAAAATAGGGGACAGTCCATGTCATCAGGCAATTGCACCTTGAAAGCATTGTTGCCATACTTCTCCAAGATAGGGCAGGGACCTATCCTCTTCATTTGCAGCTTGTGAGGGACTCCCTTCTACAATCTAGCCTTGTTCAAGTGCACCATCACGAGGTCACCAACATTAAACTGAACCTCTTTCCTATGCTCATCCACTTTAGCCTTATGCTTCATGGTGTTTTCTGCCAAGGTCTTTCTGACTGTCTCATGAATTTCCTGCATTGCACAAGCAAAATCATCTACATAACCACTTCCCTTGACTCCATCTTTCAGCTCTCTCAGCTCATAGACACCCCTGGGATGTAAACCATACACAATTTCAAAGGGGCTCTTCCTTGTGGACCTATTGACTATGTCATTATATGCATACTCAGCCTGCCCAATAATCTGATCCCATTGTTGACCATACTCCTTGGTCAAGCATCTAAGAAGGTTTCCAAGTGTCCTATTCACAACTTCGGTCTGACCATCAGTTTGAGGATGGTATGCAGATCCAAAGGACAGATTGGTGCCCATTCTCTGCCAAAGTGTCTTCCAAAAGTGGCTCATAAATTTAGTATCCCTGTCTGATACAATGCTGATTGGAAAACCATGAATCCTAACTATTTCCTTGAAGAAAAGTGAGGCTATTTGACTGGCATCATTGGTTGTTTTGCAGGGTATAAAGTGAGCCATTTTGCTGAATCTATCAACCACAACATAAACACTGTCCATTCCTTGCCTTGTCTTGGGTAAACCAACTACAAAGTCCATGCTTAAGCATTCCCATGGCCTAGAAGGGATTGGCAGTGGCTGGTATAAGCCTGCATTTGAAGAAGTGCCTTTTGCTTTTTGACACACTACACAACTCTCTACATATTTTCTGACATCTAGATTCATCTTAGGCCAAAAATAAAACCTTTGGACAAGCTCTTGAGTTTTGGTGATCCCAAAATGACCACTCAATGCACCATTATGTTTCTCTTGAATTAAATTCTCTCTAATGGAGCCTCTAGGAACACAAAGCTGATTCCCTTTAAACAACAAATCACTTTGCAATGTGTATTCAGCATACTTGCTATGAAAATGGTTTTTAAACTCAAGGCATACCTTATAAATTTCTGCAAAGTCTTCATCATCTGCATATAGATCCTTGAAGTGATCTATTCCCATGCTCTTCAATTGGATTTCTTGGATGGTAAGAACTCTCCTGCTCAATGCATCAGCAACTTTATTGAGAGCTCCTTTCTTGTGCTTGATGTTGAAGGTGTAGGCTTGCAAATACTCCACCCATTTCATGTGCCTGTGACTCAACTTTTCTTGTGAATTCAGAAAACTGAGTGCTTGATTGTCTGAGTATACAATAAATTCCTTGGGAAGCAAATAGTGCCTCCACTTCCTTAGTGCTTGGACCAATGCATACATTTCAAGGTCATAAGAAGAGTACTTCTTCTTGGCTTCACTTAGCTTCTCAGAATGAAAAGCCACCGGTCTGCCCTCTTGGCTGAGAACAGCTCCAATTGCTACATTACTAGCATCACACTCAATTGTAAATAGTTTCTCAAAACTTGGCAACACCAAAACAGGTTGAGTAGCTACCTTTTCCTTCAGCAACTCAAAACTCTTGTTAGCTTGTTCATTCCACACAAACTTGGTTTTCATTCCTCCCTTAATTGTATCCAACATAGGAGCACAAATTGCACTAAATTGTTTGATGAATTTCCTATAGTACTGAGCAAGACCATGGAAGCTTCTTACCTCTATTGCTGTTTTGGGAGTAGGCCAATTAAGAATGGCTTCTACCTTGCTGCTGTCCATCTTCAAGTTGCCATGTGATAACACAAAACCAAGGTACACCAGCTCTGTTTTGATGAACTCACACTTTTCCAGATTAATCTTCAGCTTCTCTTCCTGTAGCTTCTTGAAAATCAGCTCAATGTGCTGGAGGTGCTCTTCTCTAGTTCTGCTATAAATCAGTATATCATCAAGATACACTACTACAAATTTGCCAATGTAGTCCTTGAGAATTTCATTCATGAGTCTCATGAATGTGGAGGGGGCATTAGACAAACCAAATGGCATTACTAGCCACTCATAAAGACCCTCATTGGTTTTGAAGGCTATTTTCCACTCATCACCCTCATGTATTCTAATTTGGTGGTATCCACTCTTTAAATCTATCTTGGTATAGTACCTAGCTCCACCTAGACAGTCCATGAGGTCTTCAATTCTAGGAATGGGAAACCTATACCTGATGGTTATCTTGTTGATTTCCCTGGAATCAGTACAAAGCCTCCATTCTCCTCCTTTCTTGGGTGCTAAGACGGTGGGTATTGCACAAGGACTAATGCTTTTCCTAATGAGACCTTGATCAAGCAATTCTTGGATCTGCCTAGCTATCTCCTCATTCTGTTGAGGTGTCATCTTGTAGGCTGCTTTGTTTGGAAGGGTGGCTCCTGGTATCAAGTCTATCCTATGACTTATGGCTCTCTTAGGAGGTAAGGTTGCTGGTTGACCACTACTTACTATGTTTTCATAGGTCTGCAACAATTCTTGAATCTCCTTGGGTAACTCTTGCTTTTCAGCTGCCTTCTCTTTGCTTGCTTCTCTTGGCTTGATCAAGATTGCATAGCCAACGCCTTCTCCTTCTTCTAAGACCTTTAAGAACTCTTTTTCACCAGTTATCAGCAACTTAGAACCTGCTGTCTGCACCTCATTATCTTCCAACAAAGATTGAATCTTGTATGTGACATTGTCCTTCTTGAAGGTGTATGAGTTCTTGGCTCCATCATGTACAACTTGGCGGTCAAATTTCCATGGCCTGCCTAGGAGCAAGTGGCATGCATCCATAGGTAATACATCACACAATACCTTGTCTTTGTACTTGCCTATTGAAAACTCCACCCATGCTTGTTCATTCACCAAGACATGCTGACCCTTGTTGAGCCATGTAACCTTGTAAGGATTACTGTGAGATATCCTTGTCAATTTCAGTTTGCTGACTGCCTCTTCTGACACAATATTGTCAGTTGAACCTGAGACTATAATCACCTTGCACACTTTCCCCATCATCTTGCACTTTATCTAAACAAAGATCTTCTTTGGCTTGGTTCCTCT
The DNA here is from genome assembly GCA_007258455.2 of Sequoia sempervirens. NCBI lineage: Eukaryota > Viridiplantae > Streptophyta > Pinopsida > Cupressales > Cupressaceae > Sequoia > Sequoia sempervirens. Next base: position 14,117 of record VDFB02241491.1, read on the forward strand.
TTGACCGGTTCCTTGATTAAGGTCCTTCTCATCATGAGATTCTCACCTTCCTCTGAGTTCAAGGGTATTTCTGATTGCTTATTTGCTGCAGATGCTTCATCTTGAATCAGGTTGGTCCTCTTATCTCCTCCATGAGATGTGCTTCCTTTCTCTGGACATCTATAGGCTGGGTTTTCCAATTGGTTGCAATGATAGCATTTCATGTTGGTGAAGTAACTACTCCTTCCTTGTCCACCACTTCTTCCTCTAGGGCTGAAACCTCTTCCTCTACCACCTCTACTAGAACTTCCCTCTTGCTGATCAGAAAATCTGACTTCTCCTTGGGCTCTTGATTCTGAGCTTCTTCCACTATAGCTTCCCCTTTGTCCTCTGCTGTCTTTTCCTTTACCTCTACCTTTAGGGTTTTGTTCCTGCTTCTTTTTTCCTTTCTCCTCTATCTTCAAGGCCATTTGATAGCATTGGCGTACTGATTTGAAGTTTACCAAGCTCATGTCTTCTTGAATAGACCATTTGAGTCCATTTAGGTACCTTGCTAACCTGATACTCTCATCTTCAACCACCTTTGATCTAAGGCATAGTTTTTGAAACTCCTCTGTATATGTTTGGACAGCCATGTCCTTTTGCCTCAGATTGTGTCTTCTCCTATGCAACTGGACTTCATAATCATCTGGGAGATAAGTTTGTCTTATCTTGGTCACCATTCCTCTCCATGAAACTATGGGACCTTTGCCTTCTTTCTCTCTTTCAGATTGCACAAACTTCCACCATGTGAGAGCTGCTCCTCTCAACCTTGACTTGGCTACCTTTACCTTTTGAGCCTTCGTAATGCCATCACATTCAAAGTGATTCTCAATACTCTCAATCCAATCTACTACTGAATCTGGATCCATTTGTCCACTGAAAAGTGGCACACCATCCAATGCTTTTCCACTCAAGGCCTGTAATGCCTTCAAGAATGGTTCCTCTGCAAGAACAGGATCAGGCTTTGGAGCTTCCTCCTCCAATTCCACCTCTTTTTCCTTGGCTTCCTGCTCTTCCTTCTTCTTAATCTTGTCCTTCACAGTATCTGCTGTTTCTTGGACTTCATCTAGGAGTTTCTCCATCTGAGATATCCTTTCTCTGAGCAACCGGTTATCTTCCTCTTGCTCTTCTACTTTCTTTGCTAGCTCTGCATTTGTCACCATGGTTCCTTCCTTTGGTGTATTCTCTCCTACTAACTCAGTGGAATGGCTCATTAATCACAAGCCTGGAATCCAACTCTTGCTCTGATACCAATATGGTGTAATACAAAATCCTCCAAAGCTTGCTTGCACCAAACCTCAAGAAGACACCACACTGCCTTCACCAAGAACCTAGCAATGATCTAAGCTTTGTACTGACTTGGCTCAATAGTTGAACCTTGCTACAACTCTGTCCTAAGAGTTTCCAATTGTGCTTTAACTTTAGAGGATCCAACACCTTGTTTAAAACTACTAATGTCCTCAATACACCTAGAAGAGTCTAGATGATATCTTCAACACCATGCTTGAGTTACCTCCAGGGGAGTTAGGGACATTGTTTTGATGCATTTGGTAACCATTTGAAGCCATCTTGAAGGTTCCTTATTGATCCTTCCTACCGATTTCAAAAGATTGCCTCTTGGAGGGCCTATCCCTTGTAGCCCTTACCAGTCCGTATTTTGACTTTTCCTCAATTATTTGACAAACAACCTGCCAAAAAAAATATACTTTCAGATACCCTTTTCAGGTTTTAAATCTCCCAACCGGTCTATGGCTGCCGGCTAATCCATACAGGTGGTTCCCACACCCTTGGAGTGGAGGCCTAATTGCCCTCAAGACTAGGGTTTCACTGTCCTTTCACCTATTTCTTGCTCAAAAGGATGGTTCAATATTTAAACTCCTTAGTACCTTTGTGTTAGACCTTATTCCACCTGGAAGTGTACGATTTCCATATAGTTGTACCCTTCCCCTGCCTATGTACTCAATTTCTTTCTTCCAAACTCCTAGCCGGGTGTCTTAGGCTCGCCTAGGGTTTGGTAATACCAGCTTTTGCTTTGCTTCCAAAGGTTCCTACCACCAAATATTTACAAATGCATGGCTTCCTTACCATTTCCATTGACCTCAGGAAAATTCCACGTGCCAACTTCATGGGGGAGCCATTTCTTATTTGAATGCTCAAAACACAAAAAAAAAACAATTCCCTACTCTCTAATCTTTTAAAATAGAAACAACAACTCAAGCCCGAAATACCTTCAGTACAAGAGGGGTCTTGCTTTAACCTAACTAATAAACATAAGGCAGTGGGGAATCTGTACAATGAGCGCCTTTTAAGTCGCTGTTCCCAAAGAGCTCACGGGTCACACTGTAAAATACAGGAAATTTTCCCAAAAAAATAGAAAAATAAAAGCTCTTCACACTCTAACTATATATACAAAGCGGTGACTCTTCCCTACTTGCTGAAATACGCCATGAAAATTAATTCCAAACTATTCTATTAACATAAAATCAGTGCTAATTCATGGTATTCAACGCGTGTAAAGGTTCTGCTGCAAAACACAGTGGAATTTCTAGAAAACACAGATTTTATCTACTCCTAACAATACAAAACGTGGCTACTATGCATGTATTAAAATCAGAGAACTATCTAAAAGTTAAATGATGCTAGAACATGCTAAAGGAACCTTGAACTATGGTAAGAACAGTGCATCAAACTCATAATATCCCCAATGTCAGAAAACACACGGGATTTTCAAAACAGAAAAATATCAGAAAATCTGCTCACTGTTTTTCATTCATGCTCACACTAACTGATTACAATGACTGACTACCACTTGTTACCAACCATTCTCCTTATCTTCGCATCTTTTTCCACCATGTAAGAGAGAATTTCTCACGCCCATATCCCTAACTTTTAGGGAATCCTAAGTTCACTAACAGTTACATGCAATCAAGCCATATTGCCATGCAACCATGCAATATTCTTGCCACCTCGCCATAATCCTTCTTTTTAGGATCTCCCACTCATTAATTCCGAATAGCCATCATCTAAACTTCCCTTGGCATCTTCAAATAACGAAGGTATGGTTATAACAAGTTTAAAACTCTAGTTCCTTACATTTGCTGACTTTAAGTTAAACAAAATAGAATTTAACACTAATAATAACTAATAAGAGTTTTAGTCCTAGTGACTAGTCCTCCCACACAAATATGAGACCTACTAAACACAAAACAAACATAACATGCTGACTTGGCCAAGGTCAGTACAAGCCAAAACTTTGAAAACCAAAATTTGTGCA
>VDFB02241493.1:0-28119 GCA_007258455.2 Sequoia sempervirens
TCAGGATGAAACGGTGTTAGTAGGAAAGATTAGATGCACAATGTCAATTGGTACATTTTATGTGTCTACAACTTGATATATCAATTTTAATAACAAAGAAATATGAACCTTGGAGAAAACTTGATAATATTTTCAATTAATCCAAAAAACAACTGATACCAGAATGACAACAAAAAAGTAGAGTTCTTTCATTGATTCTTTCAAAATTTAATACATGCATCATGGTCTTTTGAAATTTGGACATTATCCCTATTCGCTTATTACTTCCTCCTATCTAATCTAATGCCTCTTTTTGGTCTTGGTATCTTGTATTTATGTGAGAGGCAACAAGCTTTAGACCAAAGGTCATGCCTTTTGGCAACAAAACATAACTATGAAATTAAGCATAACCAAAATAACTAAAACAAACATATGCTCTAGTCTGTTAGTATCCAAGTAAAATCCCGTGGTCATCTAAGACTTGTGCAAAGCTTTTACTTTATGATTATTCTACCTCTATGATGCTGATGATCAGTCCTCATTTGAGCCCAAATACTTCTCCTTCCATTTACTTATTGTCAAATCATTTGGCCATTTGAATCCTTGAGTAGCAGTAAGATTTGTGAGATGAGTCTTCCATTAGTTATCAAGCAAATTCCTAACATCTACTACAAATTTCGTGTATCCATTATCCAATATCACAATTCCAACAAGCAAAGTATGAAACTTATCAAGGATGATATCCCCATCACTCTGTATGTGTGTTAGGCACTGAGAAACCATTTGATTGAGTTAATCTTTCAACTTATCCACACCTTTCAGTTGATTACCATCTTTAATGATTGAAGGGTTGAAGTTGTGTGTTATAGCATTAAATGCATTTCTTCTACTTTCCACTTTATTTTTCATATCAATCAGATACTTGTGATCCTCAATCACTCCCTTCACCATTTCTTGAGTAGGTTTTATCCTTGGAGGGGCATCGAGATCTCTTTGTCTCTCCTTGTAGAGGGTAGTTAAAATGTGGTGAGTGCACTGCCACCTCTTATGGAGTTCCTCTAGGACAAGGTAATAAATATTTATCCGCTCCAAAGCTTTAACTAGATTGCTAAAGCTCCCTTGTACCCCACCTATCTTTTCCTTCAATATTTCAATTTTTTTCTCCAATACTTTCCTGAGGGTATCCAAGATGTGATGTTTGACATCTTCCATGTTGTGCTTCTTTAACTGATCAATTTTATTCTTCATCTACTGAATATGTGGATCTTCAGCTTGAATAGGTGGGTGATAAACAACTATCTCATCTCCCCTTACTGTTGTTGCTTGCTATAATTAATGTTCCAACTTAACATTTTCAATAAACAATTTATTTACTTCATCATTTGAAAATTTCAACCTTTTCTCATATTCAACTATTTTCTTCTCCATGTTTTCCACCACATCCTTGGTGAACATTGTTGAATGCATAGTTATGGTATCAACCTTTGTTGGAGTTGTATCCTTCATTTTCCTCACAATAACTAACCCTCTCATCTCTTGTAGTACATCCAAGAGTTGTGGATTCCTTGTACTCTTTTTCTTTTTCCATAGGGCAAGGGTTTGAATGGTAGGATTATACCCTATTCCTGATATACCTTCCTTTGAGTAAAATTCTACAATCAACATTAGGTCATCTTGTGATCTAATTTGGTCCAAAATAAATAGCTCTGATGGTCGCATGATCCCCGGTATGATCAACATATCACTCTTAAAAACTAATTCTATTGCTTCATGGGGGGTAACATTAATGTTATCAATGTTAAATTCAGCCAATGTTTGGGCCTGAATCTTAGCCTATTTTGAATCATTGGCTCCTTTGAGATTGATCTTTAACCTTTCATCAAACTACTTCATTTTAATTTTGATCTAGAAATATTTAAACTAATTTTTATGAATGAAACTTTCATCTTCCATAAATCTTAGAGAGGCAACCACTCTCTCATCATCATGAATCTCATCTGCAGCTTCTTCTGATATCCTGATTTTAGGATCATGGGGCTCTTGGATTTTTTGTTGCTCTGCTACCTCTTTCAGCTCAGTCAAATTTAATACTACTTCCTATTCCTCATCACTCAAGCCATAATCAAATAATGAATCAATTTTTTTCTTCTTGGCTGGGGGTTCATATGTGGGAGATGGAGAGGATGGATGTACTGGTAATGGGGGTGATGTATGAGATGTGGATGCTTCTTGTGATGTTTTTTGGGATGGTGGATGTGGTGTAGGAAGTGATATCAGTCCCTCATCTTGGGCCATCTTATAAAACACATCAAATTTACCAAGGATTAATTGCATCCTTTTTAGAAGATCAGGCTCATCAACAAAGAACCCCTTGAAATTCTTATTCTTCTCCTTCTCTTTCTCTTCCCATCTCTTCATCAATATCCATCTCCTTCTTGTCTAAAACACATCATAAAAATATACTAAATTTATTGCTACATCTTCTTTGTGGTCAACAACATGAAATATGACCCTCTTTGTAAGAAAAGTCCTTCTGATCATGTTAATGCGACCCTCTGGGTCACATAATCTTTTTGTCCCAGACTTGAGGGGATAATTGACCCTCATGAATCTTTGTAACTCCTGAAATACTATCAAATTAGGCAAGAATGTGCCTTTTCTCTTATTCCTCATTAGATCATGCTCCATCTAGAGAATTTTCCACATAAACTCCAAAAAACATATTCTAGGTGGCACAATTTTTTGTAGAATGTGGGGTGCCTGATCACAACCATATAACCTGATAATAGTATGTTGTTCCATTAGAAACCAATCAGTTTAATTATGTGTAAAGCCTTGGTCTAGCTTATACTGCATTGGCCTCATGACATCCATCAAAAGTCGTGGCAATCTTGGTGTTCAAAAATCTAGAGCAATAGTTATTCTAACAAAATCACATTAATTGCATCTATTATCCCATACCTAGCACCAAATCTATACAGGGAGTTTTACTACTTTATCTTGTGTGTAAAAAGTCATTTTTTTAGTCCATTTCATTTTATTTTGATATAGAATCAAATAACAAAACAAAGAATACTTTCTAAAAGACATGGGAGCCTTGGCCTCCCTCACCTACAACAATCCCTCATGAATTTTTTCTTGAATCACAGAAGCAAAATAAAACTCAACATTTGACTCAGGATGTTGAATGATCATAGCCATCCTCATCAACCCTATTGACATGTTATCCTTTGCATCTATACCAAGAACCTGACATAATGCATGATATGTGATTTTGAAGTAGACCTGAAAATCAAACACTGGGAAAGGCTCTACCTTCGAGGAGGGGATAGGAAGTACCTGTTATTATCACTCCTTTTCAAATGCAAGAGGAGCTCATCACTTCTATAAGTTCTCCTTAATGTTTTGTATTCTTGTTCGAACTTCCCCAAATTCACCTCTGTAACAGCTTGTTTGTTTAGGTTAAAACATTTCATAATGGCTTCCCTCGACACATTTACTAAGCATATGCCATCTCAAAGCCTTACAATCTTTGTTGGGGCCTGGTATCTATTTGTTAGGGATTTAATTAGCTTGATATCAATGAAAAAATTTGGAACTATCAATTTGGCCAAGTCTAGAGTCCATGGGTTTGATGTTGGGACCTTTTCATTTCTGTTTCTATAGAAATACTAGTATAAATTCCATCCGAACTGAGGAATAATAGGGTCCCTACACCCCTGAGATGAATCTCTAAAAACTTTTTTTGGCCCCTTATCTACTGACCTTGGTAATAAATTAAGCAATGGAGATTGTAAAGATTGTTTATTAGCTTTAGGTTCATCTTTTTTAGTTCCTATTTCTAATTTCTTTGGCGCCATTGATATAGAAATCAAAGAGTGATGACAAAGCTTACCTAAAATAAATTTCACTTTCTAAAGAATTCCCTTCACTTTCGCACCTCAAGCTCATATGCACTTTGTTTACACTACTATGATCGAGAAATCTCCATCTTCTTCATTTACCTCCTCACCGAGATGCATTAATTCTCGAATAATAAATCCACATCATTCAAATTATTTTCATTGAGCTCAATTCATATTTTGAAGTTGATTGATGTGACTAGCAAGCATTAAATGTCTCAACGGCTACTTACTACATTACCTTGAATCACTTTTCACTCCCTTGCGGTACCACGATACATCCTTGGTTCATAAATTACTATACTGCTCTACCATCGGTTAGCTTTCTTCTTCTTGCGGTACCGTAGTGTCACTTCATTACTTTTCTTTATATACTACCTTATTGTGGGATATGTTTCAACCCTCTGTGGTATGACGGTGTCTCTTCTTATTATTGTTCTCTAGTGTACCACTCTATTGCGGGTCTTGTTTTGACCTCCCGTAGTATAGCACTTTCCTTTTATCTCTGTTCTTTATAACACCATTCTACTGTGGGCTATGTTCCATCCCTTCATGGTATGGTGGTCTCCTCTTGTTAATATTAATCATTATACCACTCTACCGTGGGCTACCTTTTAACCCTTCATGGTATAGCGGTTAAAGGGTATAGTGTTAGCTTCCTTTACTGTGCTACCATGAGCTATTTTGGACGAGGATGTAGAAATGAGGTAGGAGGTGAGGGCTATGTAAGGTATTTAGTGAGGTAGCGGTATAGCTGTAAAAGGCTATTTCAGCTTCATGGATGGAAACAGAGTGGCTTTTTATGAAAATCATGGCATGAATTTTTGACTTCCACTAGTAAAATCCTTAGAATTTTTATGTACATTCTAGTTATAACAATGACTCCAGTTGGGGAGAAGTGATTTACAAATCATTGCAAGAATCAAGAATATCTTTGGGTGCAGACCAAGCTTTCAGAAGATATGAAAATGGAAATGTGGTATGGATGAAATGAAAATGGATGTGGAGATGTAAAATAATGGAGATGGAGATGATCCCACACTACTATACATGGAAAGAAAATTTGTTTTCAATGAGGGAAATCTAGGATTTTCCATGTACAAGAAATTCCTAGTCCCTTTTCTGATTTCCTAAACTAATGTGCATGGAAAGATATTTTTTTAAGAGGTTTGTTAAGAATTTTCCATGCACTAGAAATTCCTAATCCTCTAATACTCCTCAAGAAAAGAAATGCTTCAAAAATTTCCCATGTACTGGAAACTCTTGCTCTTCACTAGACATGTTATGTAAATAGTAAGAATCTTCTCCTTCGTTGCCAATGATAACAAAGGGCCCTAACCATAGGGCTTCAAATTTTCCATGCTTTCCCTTCTCCTGACATCTAGCATTCCACATCAACACCTAATTACTCACCTCAAATTTTCTATGTTTGGCTTTCTTATCAAAAAGGTACTTCATCTAAGATTGTAGCTTTGCATTCTAGTTCTGAGTCATTCTCCTTATTTCATAAAGCTTTGTAAGTTGCTCCATTCTTTTCTCTATTGGTTCTGGAATGTCTAAATCTTCCTAAAGGATGAAATTATAAATTGGTAAAAGGTTTTGTAATGTCATTCTGGCATGCGTCCCATACACTAGCTCAAACAAAGATTTACCAATTGCCTTTTTTATAGTTATTTTATCCACCCACACAGCCATCCTTAACTTTGAATCCCAAGCCTTCTTGTTTCCATCTAACATCCTCCTTATAATTTTCAAGAGACTTTTATTGCCGGATTCTTCCTAGCCATTTGCTTGTGGGCGATAGCAACCAGTATAAGAAACATAAATCTGATATGTTTTGTAGAAACTCTTAAATTCATCAGACCTAAAACACATCCCATTATTTGTGATCAATCTAACTGGTGTACCAAATTTGGTTATCATATTCTCCATCAGGAAATTTATTACCACCTTACTAGTTTATTATTTTGTTGGGATTTCCTCTACCCATTTAGTAAAATAATCAGTAGCTACTAATATCCATTTATGTCCACCACTTGAATTTTCTTGTATTTCACCAATAAAATCAATTCCCCACTGGTGAAAGGGGGCTTCTACTTACAAAGGTCTGAGTGGTAAGGCTCCTTGATACTTCATCTTTCTTGAGAATTTCTGGTAAGCTTCACACTTCCTCACATATGAAAAAGAATCGTTGAAGACCTTAGGCCAATAATAGCCTTCCCTGAGAATTTTATGTGTTGTTTTCTTAGCAGAATAATGGCCTCCACACATTCCTTCATGCATCTCCCTTAAGACATGTTTTTCATGTGATTCATCCAGACACAGTAACAACACTCCATCTCTATTTTTCTAAAATAGATCACCCTCTATGAAAACATATCTAGATGCTTGTAGTTTCAATGCTCTCCTCTGATTATCATCCAATCCTTCAGGGAATTTCATGTTCTTGAGATAATACACTATGTTTGTATACAAAGAAGTATGTTTAATGCTTAAAACTGTACCATATTTGTTTCCTACATTACGGGTATGTACAGGATCATCATGGAAAAATAGACTTTATGGTGGTAAAAATTTAGAAAATGGGAGTTAGGCAACTTTCATTAAAAAATTGAATAAAGTTATCTATATTATTTCAAAAATATGTAAGAATAAAATGCAGTAGCAAATTGAATGTAGTTTCTAAACTACTAGGTTTTTCTTATAAAAATAAATCTATTTAATTTGAAAATTTTGAAATTTGAATGCGGTAGTACTTAAATTTCAAGGGAAAAAATAAAGTATTAGATTAATGCATGCGACCACCTAACCACAATAAAATGATAATATATTTTTTATAATATTTTGGATATAGAGTGGAGGATATGTGTCGATGTGATGCATATTTTTTTTTGTAAAATTTTTCCAAGTAAATAATTAATTATGAATTTTTATTACAACTTTTAAAAATATAAAAACTTGTATGTCGACCACCTTAACTTGGTAAGAACTTAATGAAATTCAAAAATGTAATCTTATGAGTATGTGGTATAGAGATGCTTGATGACATATGTTTTGGATTAAAAATATGATACTATTTGAAAGTTATAAATGGTTTACAATTAGCCTATCAATAAGGACTTTAGTCATAATACTAATAGAAAATGAATAATAATAATTTATTAAATTCAAAATAAAGCATAATTTATATTGGCAAAAAGTTGAGAATCTCTTCTACAAACCCTTTTCGTTTGATCAATTTTGGATTAAAAGTCATCAACAACATACCCTACACATACCCATCATGTCGCCACTTTTGGCCCATCCTTGATCCTGCACATACCCTTATAGATTTGGTTAGCTTCAATGTTTGTTTATGCCATTAGCTTGGCCAAACCTTGTCCCCTTACAAACTTGGTGATCTGAATTTCCATATTAAATTCTTGGATCTTATTGATCCATCTACATCTTTTCCTTGTTACCTTTGTTTGTACCAAAATATCCTTCACAGTTGCATGTGGTACATATGCAATTAATTTGGCTCCAAATAAGTATTTTTTGAAGGATTTCATTGCTTTGAACAATGCATAAGCTTTTTTCTCCATAATACCATACTTTAATTCAGCCCCCTGCAATGACTTGCTAAAGGATATAGGTTGCTCATAACCCTTATCATTATTTGTAACATAACAATTGCTATAGTGTGGAATGAGGAAAATGAAAATATTTGAAAGGGCTTGGAAAATTTAGGGGATTTTAGAATAAGAGCTTCTTTGATAGCTTTCTTGATGGATATAAAAGCTTCCAAGGCTTCTGCACTCCAGTCTATTTTTTCTCCCTTCTTCAGCATTTTGGATATAGGTTCAACAATCTCAAAAAAAGTTTAACACAAATATCCTGACAAAGTTAATCTGCCCAAAAAATGATTGAATGGCTTTGATAGTTTTGGGAATGGGGGTTTTATCTACAAATTCTACTCTTTCAAGGTCTATTCTAATTCCCTATTTTGATATAATATGTCCCAAAAGCTTATCCTCTGTGACAACAAAATGACATTTTTTAGGGTTGAGACTGATACCATATTCCAAAGCCTTGATGAATATTTTCTCTAGGTGTTCTACATGGTCTTCTGCCTTTTTGGAGTAAGTAGTAAGGTCATCCTAGTACACCACCATTATAGCATTGATTAAATCTACAAATGCTAGATCCATGGCCCTTTGAAAAGTTTCCCCTGCATTTGTGAGACCGAATGTCATTCTCACATAGACATGTCCCCCAAGGCATAGTAAAAGTTGTCTTGTATTGCTTAGACTCCTTAACTTTGACTTGATTATACCCAGAGAATCCATCCATCATTGATAGTAACACACCCTGTTACTTTGTGCAATATTGCTTCCATATTAGGGAGAGGGTAATTATCTTCAAGGGAAGCAACATTTAAATTCTTGAAGTATACACATAGTCTAATATCCCCATTTTTCTTTCTTACTGGGACCAAGTTTGAGACCCATGTTGAATGTCTAATGGGCTTGATAATTCCTCCATCTTTGAGTTTTTCCATATCCTCTTGCATTTTAGGTTCCAGAGTTGGGTTGATAGGTCTCTGCTTCTGCCTAAATGATTTCACATCTGGATTTAGAGGAATCCCATGCTGGAATAGGTCCTCTCTATATGCTGAGATACTCGTAGGACCAAGAAAAAATTTCTTGTACTTCCTCAACAATGTAATCAACATTTCCCTAATAGTTGGATTTATTTTCTTTCCAATATATACCTTTTTTGGTGCTAACTCAGTCCCCAAATTAATCTCCTCAATATCTTCTCTCTTGACAAGTGTCTGCTTCATGAGAGAATGATCATTTACATCATACACTCTTTCTAACGTAGCAAGTCCTCTGGGAAGTTTGTTAGTTTTTAATTGCACAACTTTTCCAAATACAATCTGTTTTACATCTACCTCCTCTACAAAAGCATTGAAATCGATCTCCTGAGCTTCATACTAATCTATGCAATGAAGAAACTTTATGAGATCAGTATCATTATTGAAAACTTTCCAGCTATATATATTGTCATGGATAGCAGGTCTTGTTTTAAATTCAACTTGGGATACTCCAACTAAGGTGATATCATCTCTTCTCAAGGTTACATTAGCTAAAAAATATGCCATTATATTTTTTGACTTGTCTATCCATTCAATGGAAAAAGTATCAAATAATTCAATTGTATCCCATATAACATTCCTATATTGTTTCAATATTTTGTGTTTAGCAACATATTTTGACCTGACTTGTGAAACAATTAATTCAAAATCTCCCAAAATAGTTAGTAGCTTAATCTTATGTTTAACAAACATATTTAAACTAATTAGCAGGGCTTCATACTCTGCTACATTGTTAGTACACTCAAAAGTCAACATGAATGAATATTTGAATGAAATTCCTTTAGGTGAGATAAAAACTTCCCCAGCTCCATTGCCTTCCTGACTACATGCCCCATCAAAATACATCTTCCACACAACATGCTTGTTCTTGGTAACATGTTTATCAATTAAGTCAGTATTTACCAGTTTAGGCTGAGAGGGTTCTACTCTAAAAATACCCAAATCTACATCACAAAATCAATTGAACTAATCTTGAGGGACATAATCCACAATTTGATTCATCATTTTCTCTCTATACAACTGGAATTCTTCATCATTTATGGGTATGGTGGCATAGGATAGATCAAATTGTATATTTCCTCCAATCGCTATAGTCCACTATCTTGACAAAAGAATTCCAAAATGAGGTGTATCAATCAAAATTATATCAATGTTATATACTGCTTGTGGATAAGAAGCCAGCTTCACATCTACATCTTTCATTATCCCTACTACTGGAATAGGTCTGCTATCCATCACATAACACTTGCCACCATCAGTATCCACCCACATGCCCAATTGCTTCATGACTCCAACTGGCATAATGTTGATGGAAACACCTAAGTCTATCATACAATTTCTCACAAGTTTGTTATATATAAGCAGTGTGGTAAAAAATGGATCAATTTGCATAGGATTCATTGTAGCATCACCAAGACAAACCTCCGTAATATTCACCTTTTCTTTCTTATTACTGATCTTAGTAATCCTCTTATTTTAGAAGTTGTGTTTTTATCATTCCCATTTGATATTAACTGAATAGCACTGTCCCTATACTCCAGAATTTTCATCATTTCAAGTAGTGGGACAAACATTTTTACCTAGGATAAAGCTTGTGTGAAGTCAAAAGAGGCAATTTTTGTTTTGATCATTTTCTTCTACTCTAGTGACTCCTTTAGTTTCTTCCTTTCCTTGTTTTCTCATTTGATCAGACTTTTGCTTGTCCTTATGCAATTCTTTTCTTTCCTCCTTATGAACATGCTTTTGTTCAATCTTATCAAACTGCTTATTTTCTATTTTTTTGAAACTCCCTATGGTGCTTTCTTATCCTTCACAAATATCCCTCTTGGAACAACTTCATTTTCATTTACTGTTTTGTTTCTCAACCAATATTTTCTTTTGGCATGTTCTATTGCAACAATGGTTAATTTTTTGATCTCTTCCCTAGTTGGCCTTCTTATATTGCATCTATTTTGTTGGATTAGTGCACTAATAAAGGCTTGTTCATTACTATTTTCTTCATAATCAGAAAAGACTTGCTATTCTGCCATATGGACATTATATCTCCAGTTATTAACATCATATTCATAACCTTATTCTTCTAAAGATGAATATCTCTCCTCAACGATATGAAGGGTGAGGGAAGTTAAATAAATTGTATGATCTTTTTCTTCATTTTCTGTTGGTATCTCTTCTTCTTGTATTGATTGAGCAACAATATAGTGATCAAGGGAATGTCGCAAGTCACAAACTTGACACCAGGGATTATTGTTTACCATGTATTCTCCTCTCTTCTTCAATGGATCAAGAGTCTCTTTTTTTTTAGGTCTATCCATCACAAGATTTCCATCCTTCCAATTTGTACTGTAAGGCATGTCATGTAACCTCAACCTCTCATTTTTGTATGTGTTGTCTTTCCTATGCTGAGGATTGTTGAATTGTTAGGGAACCCTAGGATTATGTCTCTTACTTATCATCCTAGTACCCTTTCTATTATTTTCAATAGTCAGTGTTGTTTTTTGTGTTTCTTCCAAATTCCCAGGGAACCTATTCCTAAGCTCATACCCTATCTTTGGATCGAATGCCTTTAAATAGATTCTTAATGTTGTAGGGTCTACCAATTTGGATCTAGGAGGAATCTTATTAAATGAAACTTGGAGAATCTTTGGTTAAAGTCATAGACTAACTCATTGTGATATTTTTGGATACTAACCAATTCATGCAAGGAAAAATCTAGTGCACATTGGTTCCCATACTGCTCAAGGAACTGATCATAAAACTCTTAAATGGAATTGATTGAAGTTGTGGGAAAACTATTAAATGAATCTCTAGCTTCTTTAGTTAATGACATCATAAATAGCCTCATCTGCACATCCTCATACTGCATATCTAGATCTTGAATAAAAGCATTAAAACTCCTTAAGTGTTCCTCAACTATGATCGCACTACTTCCTATAAATTTTGGGACAAGGCCTCTCCAACTACTATCCATAGGGTAAGGATATATTTGGAATCCTACTAGGTCAAATTTTCTGATCATAGTTGTGTATTCCTAAGGAGGTGGGTTCTGACGATGTTGATATTGGTATAATGGATTGTTGTATTATGCATGAGGTGGTGGCATATATTGTTGTCCATGAGGTGGTTGAGTATTCAGATGTTGTGATGGATTTTTTGGTGGAACATTTGGTTGTGTATTGATTTCCTGACTGATGTTGTTGTGCTTTTGGTGGATTTGAAGGTCCTGCATTTTTTTTTCCAATGAGGTGGTACATATTTAGGAAGGTTATCCATCTGAGCATTAATTTGAGATTTCTGCAACTTTAAATCTTGGAGCTCTTTTATTGATTGTAGCCTCATTTGTTAATATTATGCTTTTGTTCTCTCCAATTCTTGTCTTTCATATTCCAAGTGTGCGTCGAATTCCTCCTAAGTCATGAATTCATAATTTTCTTCATTGGCTATATTATTAATGGGCTCATTCTAATTTCCTTCTATTCTATGATCATATTCTTGTTGTATCCTGACTCTTTCAGCCTCAATCCTTACCTTGAATTCTTCATCTTTCTAAGGATCTGGTTGATAGAGAGGATTTATTTTCTCTTAAGGAGTATGAGGTTCTCCTGCTGAGCTATTTTCATTTTTCAATGTATCATAATGATTATATGTCTCAAAGTGAGGTTTTAACATTTTATCCTTATTTGTCATGCATATTTCATTAGACACCTTTTTACCTTTATCATTCTTATATGTCCATTTATTGTTTTCACTAGGACCTCCTTTATACAAAGACCTTTTTCCATGTATTGTTTGACCTTTAGAACTTATTCCTCCTGATGTGCATTATATCTTTCTTTAGAGTCGCAACTCACTTATACAAAAGTGAGAAAACTATATGATTTCTTATTCCCAATAGAGTTTGTGAATGATTTTTGACTCAATGACAAAGGCCCCAACTTTGAGTTCACTCCCCAGTAGAGTCACCAAACTATTAGGTCTCAAAAATGTAGGTTTGAACCACAAGAGGTTTCCAAGCTCTCACAATGTTTTTGTCTAACATACAAGGACAAATGATGAATTTGAACCTTCTACTCTTTAAGCTCTTCCAAACCTAGGTGAGTATACCTATGTGAATGGAGCAAACTTGAAATGTGTGTTTCTTCCCTAAGAAATCAATCCATAATGGAAATTAGAAGTGGAGATATGGAATCCCAATTTGGTATAGATTGTATAAGTAATCTCGAGGTAAAGATCAATATGTTTAGTTAACAGATGTCTAAATTTTAATTTGGTATGATTAAACTAAATAAAAAATGGGTGAGACTAGTGCCTTAATGGGTGAAATAGAGTCAAATGAAATTCTAAGATAAGTGGATTCTATTTGGCAGAAACTCTAATTGTTTGGCATACAAATATTAGTTTATAACTTGTATAAACATGCAAGAATGTAATTACCAGGTTCTTCTTAGTGATCCAAATGATACTTCCAAATTACTATGAATGACTTGAAGGATTTAATCTTTACTTGAAAGAACCAACCAATCATACCACACAAATATAACAAATGTGCATTGATAAATATATTACATACTTGATATATCTATTTAAATAAAAAAGAAATATCAACCTTGGAGACAACTGGATAATATTTTCAATTAATCCAACAAACAACTAATATGAGAATGATGCCACAAATCAAATTTCTTTCATTGATTCCTCCAAAATCTTATACATGCATCATGGTCTTTCGAAATGTAGACATTATCCCTATTTTCCTATTACTTCTTCCTATCTCTAATCTAATCTAATGCCTCTTTTTGGTCTTGGTCTCTCTTATTTATATGAGAGGCAACAAGCTTTAGACCAAAGGTCATGCCTTTTGGTAACAAAACATAAATATGAAATTAAGCATAACTGAAATAACTAAAACAAACATATGCTCTAGTCCATTAGTCTTTGAGTAAAACCCCATGGTAATCTAAGACTTGCACAAAGCTTTTACTTTATGATTATTCTTCCTCTGTGATACTGATGATTAGTCCTCATTTGAGCTCAGATACTTCTCTTTCCATTTTCTTATTGTCAAATCATTTGGCCATTTGAATCCTTGAGCATCAGTAAGATTTGTGAGATGAGTCTTCTATCGGTTATCAAGAAAATTCCTGACATCTACTACAAATTTCATGTATACATTATCCAATATCACAATTCCATCAAGCAAAGTATGAAACCTATCAAGACTGATATACCCATAACTTTGTATGTGTGTCAAGCACTAAGAAACCATTTTATCAAACTCATATTTCCACTCATCCACACCTTTCATTTGATTATCATCTTTAATGATTGAAGGGTTGAAGCTATGCTTTATAGTGTCAAATGCATTTCTTCTACTTTCCACTTTATTTTTCATATCAATCAAATACTTGTGATCCTCAATCACTCCCTTCACCATTTCCTGAGTAGATTTTTAGCCTTGGAGGGGCATCATGATCTATTTGTGTCACCTTGTAGAGGGTAGTTAAAATGTGGTGAGTGGGCTGCCACCTCTTCTAGAGTTCCTCTAGGAAAGGGGAATTAACATTTATCTGCTCCAAAGCTTTAACCCGATTGCTAGAGCTCTCATGTACCCCACCTATCTTTTCCTTCAATATTTCAATTCTATGCTCCAATATTTTCTTGAAGGTATCCAAGATGTGACGTTTGACATCTTCCATATTATGCTTCTTTAACCGATCAATTTCATTCTTCATCTGCTGAATCTGTGGATCTTCAGCTTGAATAGGTTGGTGCTAAACAACTATCTCATCTCCCCTTACTATTTTTGCTTGCTATAATTGTTGTTTCAACTTAACATTTTAAATAAACAATTCATTTACTTCATCATTAGAAAATTTCAACCTTTTCTCATATTTAGCTATTTTCTTCTCCATGTTTTCCACCACATCCTTGGTGAACATTGTTGAATGCATAGTTATGGTAGCAACCTCTATTGGAGTTGTATCCTTCATTTTCCTCAACATAGGTGACCCTCTCATCTCTTGTACTACATCCAAGAGTCTGGGATTCCTCGTACTCTTTTTCTTTATCCACAGGGAAAGGGTTTTAGTGGTAGGGTTATACCCTATTCCTGATACAACTTCCTTTGATTCAAATTATGCAACAAACATTGGGTCATCTTGTGATATGATTTCATCCAAAATAAATACCTTGGATAGTTCCATTCCCAGTACGATCAACATATCACTCTTCGAAACCAATTCTCTTACTTCCTTGGGGGTAACATTAATGTTATCAATGTTTAATCCGGCTAATGTTTTGGACTGAATCTTAGCCTATTTTGAATCATTGACTCCTATGAGATTAATCTTTAACCTTTCATCAAACTGCTTCATTTTAATTTTGATCTAGAAATTTTTTAACTCATTTGTATGAATTAAATTTTCATCTTCCATAAATCTTAGAGAGGCAACCACTCTCTCATTATCCTGAATCTCATCTACAGCTTCTTCTAACATCCTAATTTTAGGATCATGGGGCTCTTGGATTTTTTGTTGCTCTACTACCTCTTTCATCTTAGTCAAATTTAATACTACTTCCTGTTCATCATCACTCAAGCCATAATCAAATAATGAATCAATTTTTTTCTTCTTGGCTAGGGGTTCATATGTGGGAGATGGAGGGGATGGATGTACTAGTAATGGGGGTGATGCATGAGATGTGGATGGTTCTTGTGATGGTTGTTGGGATGGTGATTGGGGTGTAGGAATTGATATCAGTCCCTCACCTTATGCCATCTTATAAAACACATCAAATTTACAAAGGATTAATTGCATCCTTTTTAGAAGATCGGGCTCATCAACAAAGAACACCTTGAAATTCTTATTCTTCTTCTTATTTTTCTCTTCCCATCTATTCACCAATATCCATCTCCTTCTTGTATGAAACACATCAACAAAATATACTAAATTTCTTATTACATCTTCTTTAGGATCAAAAGAATGAAATATGGCCCTTTTTGTAAACAAAGTTCTTCTAATCATGTTAATGTGACCCTCTGGGTCACATACTCTTTCTATCCTGAACTTGAGGGGATAATTGACCCTCATGAATCTTTGTAACTCCTTAAGCATGTCTGATCCAATAGACAACTCCTCAAATACTGTCAAATCAGGCAAGAATGTGCCTTTTCTCTGATTCCTCATTAGATCATGCTCCATCTAGAGCATTTTCCCCATGAACTCCAAAAAAAATATTCTAGCAGGCACAAATTTTAGTAGAATGTGGGGTGCCTGATCACAAACGTATACCCTGATAATAGTATGTCATAGCATTTGAAACCAATCAACATAATTATGTGTAAAGCCTCAATTTGGATTGTACTGCATTGGCCTCATGACATCCATCAAATATTGTGGCAATCTTGGTGTTGAAAAACCTAGAGAAACAATTATTCTAACAACAAAATCACATTCATTGCATCTACTATACCATACGTAGCACTAATTCTATATAGGGAGTTTTACTCCATTCTCTTATGTGCACAAATTCATCCTTTTAGTCCATTTTGTTTCATTTTGATACAAGATCAAATGACAAAGCAAATAATACTTTCTAAAAGATAGGCGAGCCTTGGCCTCCCTCACCTGCAAAAATCCCTCATGAATTTGTTCTTCAATCACATAAATAAAATCAAACTCAATATTTGACTTCAGATGTTGAATGATCATATCCATCCTCATCAACCCTACAGACATGTTATCCTCTGCATCTATACCAAGAACCTGACATAATGCATAATATGTGCTTTTGAAGTATACTTGAAAATCAGACACTGGGAAAGGCACTACCTTCAAGGAGGGGATAGGAAGTACCCTATTATTATCACCCCTTTTCATATGCAAGAGGAGCTCATCACTTCTATAAGTTCTCCTTAATATTTTGTAATCCTATTCCAACTTCCCCAAACTCACCTCTATAACAACTTGTTTGTTTAGGTTAAAGCATTTAATAATGGCTTCCCTTGACACATCTACTAAACACTTGCCATCTAGGAGCCTTACAATCTTTATTGGGGCATGGTATCTATTTTCTAGGGCTTTAATGAGCTTGATATCAATGAAAACATTTGGAACTATCAATTTGGCCAAGTCAAGAGTCCATGAGTTTGATGTCACAACCTTGTCATTTCTGTTTCTATAGAATACTAGTATAAATTCCATCCAGACTGAGGAATAATAGGGTCCCTACACCCCTAAGATGAATCTCTAAACACTTTATTTGGCCCCTTATCTATTGACCTGGGTAGTAAATTAAGCAATGGAGATTGTAAAGATGGTTTATTAGCTTTAGGTTCATCTCTTTTAGTTCCTTTTTTTAATTTCTTTGGCACCATTGCTATAGAAATCAAAGAGTGATGATAGATCTTACCTGGAAATAAAAGTTCCACTTTCCTCGAAAATTCTCTACTCCTACACCTCTAGAGCTTGAAGCATCCTTTGTTTTGCCACTATGATCAGAAATATCTATCTCATTTACCTCCCTCACCGACACACTCCTCAAATCATAAAACCACTGTCTAAAGCTGCATTGAGCTCTCCAATTCATATTTCGCTGTCAATTAATGTGGACGCCAGAAAGCATTAAATGTCTCAGTCAGCTATTTACTAATACCTTGCACTTTTCACTTCTATGGTACATCCTTTGGGTATACTATACTGCTCTACTCCCAAAATTTACCTTCTCTTCCTTCTTCCCAAGGGTGCTGCCAGCATTACCACATTTTCTTTATATACCAATTTTATCGCAAGATATGTTTCAACCTACATGATGTTGTCTCTTCTTAAGATATTTAGTGAAAATGATATAAATGTAAAGCCCAATTTTGTCTCTGCTAATGTGGAAATAGAGTGAGAGTTTTGAAGGAAATGATGGTATGAATATTTTATTTTCACTTAGTAAACTCTTAGAATTTTATGAAATTTTAGTCTCTATTAGTGTATTGATGTCAACACATGCTTGTAATGGCTGATGTCCTCCTTTAGTATAGCTAGAGGGTTAAGTTGGCCTGACTTGTGTTTGAGGAGACTGTTGTAGTTTGAAAGTGTTGCATGTTGTAGATATTGTAGATGTGTTTTAGAGATGTTAGGAATGTTGCTAATAAAGTTAGTTCACTTAGTTTCTAAGTGATTTTGAGAAAATTTGAATTAAACAAAGTTCAGTGTGCCAAAGTGTTGTTCAATGTTTTTCTCTAAATTTATTCTTGATTGAAAATATTCTCATGTGGTTTGGACATGATGATCAGAGTTTTTCAAAGGCTTCATATACAAAGTTTTAGTTTTTGGATCATATTGTAGTAGAAGACATGTTTAACAATATGTCTATCTAGTGAAACATGTTGTCTGGGAGAAGTGAGATTGTTCTATACTTCCTCCGCCTTTAAAGCGCATATGGTACCGGTTGTGCTCTGTTCACCTCCCCTTTGAATTTCTAAGGTTGAGTTGTTTCAAAAGAAGTTTGCGTGTTGATGTCTATGCTAGTGTGTTTGGTTGCACAAAATGAAGGTGTTCTTGATTTTCAGGTGGTTGCAGTAGTTGTGGTGAATATTTTATGAGGTGGAATGTTTGAGATGTTGTGGAATGTTTCTTTGTGGTCTGTGAGAAGTTTTCCAACCTGTAGTGTTATTGTAGGCTTGGCTGACTTGGCATGCTAGTGTTAGTGTAGGCTTGGTTGACCTAGTGTTCTAGTGCTAATTGTGGAGGATAATTTCTTTGACGGAGGGAAGCGGGTATGTGGATCAAGGATGAGCCAAAAGTGGGTGATATGATGGGTAAGGTGTAGGATATGTATTGACAACCTTTTACCCAAAAATTGGATGAAACTAAAAGGGTTTTTAAAGAGATTCCTACTTTCCACCAATATAAATTAATATTCCTTACTTTGAATTTTAATAAATTATTATTATTCATTTCTATTTGACTATGAATTCAAAGTTCAGATTGATAATACTGATTGAAAACATCTATAAAATTTCTAAATAGGATTTACATGTTTTTAATCCATAAATATATGCATCACATACTATAGGATTAAAAAAAATGAATTTCATGAAGTTTGAGAAAGTTAAGGTGGCTAGACATACAAGTTTTCTTTTATATATATTTTAAAGTTGTAATAAAAAATTCATAATTAATTATTTAATTTGGGAAAAAAAATAAAAAAATAATGCATCAAGAATGACATGCAGCGAGTCTCACTTATATCTAAAATCTTATAAAAAAATATCATTTTATTGTGGTTAGGGGTGTAATGGCTGACACCGCTTCTTTTCCTAAAATTTAAGTATTCATTGTTTTGACATTTTAAATTTTCACCAAATAGGATTTTTTTTTTTAAACAAACCTAGTAATTTAGAAACTACATTCAATTTGCTACAGATTCTATTCTTACATATTTGTAAAATAATATAGATAACTTAATCAAATTTTTACATGATGATCCTACACATGTACCCAAGTGCTGAGAACATTTTGGTTTATATCTAAAGGTCCCAATTAAGTAGTGGTGTGGTTTGTCTTCACTTCTTCATATTGTGGAAGTGTTTGTTGTCGACTTATCTAGTGTTGCACAATTGAGGTGCATATTTTTCCTTATAGTTGACCAAATTGTGATTGTTTTAGGTCATGAAGGGTATAAATGTAACAAAAATTGTTGAGTGGATAGTGGGAATATTGTGTAATGTGAAAGATTCAAATTTGATCAAGTGTAATGATAGCAATGCGATCCTTAATGCCTGTGACTTCCTAATGTAGTGAACAAAAGGCGTTTACATTTCAATCTATTTGATGAGTTGTTTGTTCTTTGGTGGAACTGTACCTTGGACATATGAAAGATGCATTGTTAGTACTTCAAATTGGTAGTGAGCCATAGTTTCCTCTATTCTTCTTTCCTCTGAATAGTGATTCCTTTGGCATTGAGCCTCTGGCAACAAGCCTTTCTTTATCTTTCTAGGTAGTGAGCTTTATTGTATTCAATGTAGCAATTCATATTATTAGTGAGCTAATCCTCATCGTGGTTTTTCCCTTCTTGGGTTTTCCATGTAAATTTGGTGTTCTTATGTGTTTGGATGTGTTTGCACTAGTGTTAAATTATATGTTTACATTCTACAAATTCATGATAAGAGTTTAATGGTTGTCAAAGGTTTAAGAGTTAATGCAGATCTAAAAGCTAATGAGGGGTTTTTTATGTTTTAAAGTATAGAAATGATTCACCACCCCTCTTAGTTGTCTTGTGCATCTAAAAAATGCATTATCCACTTATTTCTAATACATATACATATATTTACATACACATATTATTAAAAAAAAATTCCCCTTTGCTATAATAGGACAAGTTGCTAAAACATTAATTATGTAATATAATGACGAATAATAGAATTAGGGTATTCAACAAGATAAAGTTTATAGATTATACAAGTACGCAAATATGGGAAATTATGTGAATACAAAATGGTTAAATTTTATTCATGTGTGATTTTATAATGTAGATAAAGGATTCATAAATTAATTACATGAAACATGCATAGACAAGTCCAAAGAATTGGTAGAATTCCTTGAAAATGGCTCTTATTATTAGTAATTAATTAGTACAAATGTTTAAATTGGAAAATTATAAATCATAATCTATAAGAGGAGAATGTGAAGAGACAACTACATTACCAATCTTTAATGAAATAGATCTCTATTTTCTCTCATGAGATGGAGGAGACTATTAGTTCTTGAAATCACAATTCCATAATTCTAGAGTAGTAGCCCATCCTCGTTGTTGGATACTTATCTTCAAGAGGGATGAAAATTGCATCAATAATAAATTATAAAAAAATAAAGGCTAACTATTTATATTGGGTATTCTCATCTTCACTTTGTGCTCAACTAAGGCTAGGTGGATATTTGTAGAGGTATGCCTAAAATTACATGTATCACATGAATGGTGGAAATGACTAAACTTATAAGTAGCTCAATTGATTGCATTATTAATGCAAAGAGTTATCACTAGGCCAAATACCAACCATCTTCTTGTAAGAACTCTACATTGCATATGCACTTAAAGGGGACAATAATATTATATCCTCATAAGTGAATCCACTTAATATTTCATAAATAAGTGCAAGGTGAAGGCATCCATAAGATAAATTTATAACAATATCAACAATTTATTATCACATAGAATAAGTCAATATGTTATATCATTGAGTCATGAAAGAATATAAAACCTTAATCTACTCTTAATCTAAAAAGGATATAAATTTTATTAAATATAATATGTTTGGCCTATCACAAACCAAACATCTATCTACTCCATTAAGTAATATATTCATAACCTATAAGGAAAAGAGAGATCTAACTAGAAAAATAATGAATGAAACTAGATGTGTATATTCATGTACAAGCAATACGTTATAAATAGTGTCATATTTAGTAATCCATGATCTTAGTAATACAAAAAATCACATGAAATAAAAGAAAGATTACTGCAAAAGTATTATCATTAATTATACGTTATCACAATTTTCTCCAACCCTTGTTACACTCATACTAATAATGTGATATGGGAGGACCCAAAACAAGGTTTCAAAACCTCTTGAATAGTTATAGACTATATTGGAACCAAAAATAGGCTTAGAAAATCAACAATCAACAAAGTGCAATTGCTTGAGTTGGAAGATATGAAATTAAAGGATTCAATCTCCCCTTTAGTTGGTAATTTTTCATTCCTCAAACAACTTAATCTATTCAAAAATAGTTTTGAAGGTTAAATTCTCTAGGAAACAAGGAGAATTCAAGACCTAAAGATTCCTGATATTTTAATAAATCTATTATAGGGATCCATTCCAAAGAGTTTGAATTCCTTCAAGGACTTACATGAATTATACCTAACGGATAACCAATTGGTTGGAATGATTTCTACAAAGTTAAGTATACCTATTAAATCTTTGGTTCCTTGACCTAAGATTCAAAAATCTCTTTGGTAACATCCCTACCTCCTTAGAAAATATATATTCCCTAAATTGATTGTATATACATGATCTTGACCTTAAAGATTGCATTCCACTAGAATTGGGAATGTTACCTACTTTGATCTCCTTTCTCATACTTGAGAGCCCTTGTTTAATAGGAAATATTCCATCATCAATCTCAAAGAGTTTAGGCTTACTAGAATTGGCTCTCTATAGGAACAATTTGATGGATACTATCCACCAAAATTGAGAAAAATATCTCACCCTATAATTCTATATCTATGGGACAATCAACTAAGAGGTACCATCTAAGACATAATTGTCAATTGTACACAACTACATAAGCTTGATTTGGAGCTAAATCATCTAAGTAGAGTAGTAATATTGGACCTAAGTAGGATTTTAGATATTAAAATTCTAATCATGCCATTTAATCAACTTGAATTAGTATTAGCTTGGTCACTATCCCCATTTTTATAGCTCTCCCCAATCACACCATGTCGATGAAATTTATTTTATAGGTTTTCCATGTACACATTTTTATTTGAGGATGCATCTTCAAGAGTTTTTGTTTTATAGATTTTACTCTAGAATGTACCACAAGATGATGGACGAAAGTAGAAGGATCCAAACTAGGCATATCCATAGGACCATTGATTTATTTTGGATTTTTTGCTTAATATGTGTAGAACCAAGATCTTAGTACCTACAAAATACAACAAACAAACACATTAGAAGATTAAAATGCAAGTTAAGATACAAGTTCCCCATAAAATACATTAGCAATGCTCAAAATAGGAATAAAAGAAAGAAAACAATAAGAAAGCAAAGAGATAAATCAAATGCTATTAAAAACATGCAAACTCTTGATCTTATGGGGGAGTTGGTGCCAATTTGATGTGGAAATTGGCCCTTTCCCAACTCCTATGCAAGCTTTTGATGATCTGGTGATGATTGATCCACTTGGTGATTGCTTCAAATGAGCTCCATGGAGAAAACCTGTAGTAACCTAGCTATGCCTTGATGAAATTGATGAAAATGATAATGCTTGAAGATGAAATTGAGTAGAGCAATTTTGCTCAAATTGTGGATGATCAAATGCGGAGAGAAACCTCTTACTTATAAAAAGAAAAGATGGAGAAATTCCCAAAATGAAGCAATGTGGGACTAACTTTCAACCAATGGAAAGATGCCACTTTTCAAGAGATGGATGGATGAAGGATGTACACATTTTGATGAATGTGCCCATAAATGCCTATATTTGAAATTTTAAATTTGTGAAATGACAAGGTGGATGAAGAGTCAAATGGAGTTATGGCCACTTGGATCAAGGAAAAAGGACTTGTACGATGAAATAAATGTCTTGTTGGAAGGACTAAGTCCACTTGGAGGGATTTCAAATTTGAAGGAATATTCCCCTATTATGCCATGTTGAGAGAAAATAAGGATTAAATAAATGAATTAAACCCATTTCATGTGCAAGCGGAAAAATCGAGAGGATGTGGGACATGGATTAGGCTCTAAGTTCAACTCTCAAGGGCCACTAATCTAATGGAAGGACTAGATCATATGAAAAATTGACTCTAGACTTCTTAAGGGTCAGATTTGAAACCCAAAGATGAGAAGAAATGCGGATTCTAGAGACAGTTAATGTGTCATTTTGTTTTATTTAACCAAAGGGGATGATTAAATGGATTAAATCAAACAAGGTTTTGAATTTCATTTAATTTAATAGATGGAATTCTATATTCTTAATCAAATAAAGTTTTAACGGCCTAATTAAATAGAGATAATTAGATCCCATTGATTGACTCTACTAATGCAGAGAAATGACTCAATCACAAAATGACGTATTTAGTATGGGAGTGAAAATTGATAACTTAATCAAATGTAAGACGCTATTTGTTAAAATGGGTTAGACCTGAAGGGATTAATGGGTATTTTGAAATGTATGCTATTTAATCAGACTGCCACGGAAAAGGGGTTCCTAAAGGACATTTTTGCCCACATTTTCCCTCTTCTGGGGCTGACATGCACTCCTATTACATTGGTTCAAAGAATAAATTATTTGACTTCAAAATTCAAAAAATTATAATTTCAAATTGGCCCCAATTAATGCGAGAGGAAAAACATGCCAATATACTCCCCTGAGATTTCAGTAGCCAAAAAATTTAAATTCTTTTGGGTGATCTTGGTGAAAAGAGGACAAGGTGCACGACAGGTCCAGAAAGGCTCCAAGAGGCCAAAAAAATAGATAAAACACAAAAAAGGTGCAAAACAGCCTTTGGTCGGACAAAAATGGGATTGGGGGTCCAAAACCCTTACAGGATGGCTAAGCAGGGTAAAAAACCCTAATTTTTAGGCTTAAATAGGCCTCGAGGGGCCATTTCCAATTCATTTTCACTTTTAGCCTTCAAAGATTTTGCAATTTTGAGCTCTAACACCTTTGTGAAATGGTGCAATGATAGCTTCCCATGCACATTTCTAACAAAGTATAGATGTACCAAAGGCTTCCCATCACTAGACCACTGGTGAGTCAACTTGACACGAGCTTTTTTTTAATTTTTATGCTCATTTAATGCGTTAGGAATCTAGGTTTCTAGGAGCGGTGCTATACTGCACCGTTGTAAATTTCAAATAGTGCCACTCGGCATCAATCTTCGTCGTTGTCATGATGCAATTTGGAGTTTAGGGTTAAATTCCAAACTCAGCTGCCTTTGCAAGGTGCACCGCCGCGGTGCTCTTTAGAATTAGGGTTTTCTCTTAAACTCAAATGCTTTTGCAAACTACAACACCGCAGTGTAGTTTGAGAGTTTGAAGCTCCTAGCAATACAGTTTGGAGTTTTCCAACTGTGCCACCTTCATAGGAAATGATGTTGAGGTTATTTTGGGATGCTAAGACAATCCAGGATTAGGATTTTTTCAATAAATTTTAACATGGTGACTTTCCTGATGCAGGAGGAGGTGAGAGAGATCTACTCACGTGAGCATAGGTCTCGAGAGATTTTTAGCCTTTTGGATGTTCTATTCAAGCAACAATAGGAGTACCTAGGGTGGATGGGACTTTGGTACATCGATTACACACCACCTATGTAGACACACTTGGGCATGATAATGACACTTGCTGAGAGAAGTATAGTGAGATATCCTCATTCCACCTTTTGATAGGTGAGGCAACAGTCACACCAGAGGATGTGTGGTGGATTCTGAGATTGCCCATTCATGGTGAGCAGGTGATAGATGACACAAATTCCAAGAGGGAGGCCTGCTTCAATGTTATGGGCATCGATCAAATTGTGTTCTACGAGGTCCAGATTGAGTTGTAGCACCACAGGTCTGTCATATCACTGTACCACTTGATCATTGCAGCTATTATTTAAGGTCTCATCACACCAGATCAGTGGGGCCGTTATTTCAGTCCTAGATGGGGGCTTGCTTGGGAGAAGATGGTCTGGTGATGGACGCTGTTTGGCTGGGGCCATACAGCCCCATCAGAAATATTTCATGAGTTTTCTTATCCTCGACAATAGAGCATCAGGGTGGGAGTCACACTCCTACATGTCTAGGCATGGGAACACATCTCTGTGCTTCATCCAAGAGTGGTTCAGGTCATGATGGAGTCAAATGATCCAGTTTTCTAGCGGTACAGAGGGGATCTTTCTTTCACCCACACCAGGCAGCATGAGATTCCTCATTGGAGGAGGGTCCTTGATGATATGTGAGTGTTTACATGGTGGCCATACCTTGGACAACCTGCCTGGTTCAATGAAGTTCAACATTTGTTCTTTGCTCGCCAGCACCAACTAATGTAGGGGTGAGAGCACACGATTATTGAGAGATACCTACCGAGAAGGGTACAAAGGTAGTTCAGAGAGCTGCAGGACATGCCCGACGATCAGTACATGGACATCTTTGCAAGGAAAATGAGCTAGAGCTCCTGGGGCCACTACATACCAACCCAAGAGGCGGTTGATTCTTTCAGAAAGCTGGTGGCTAGGCCATAGCCATATGACTAGGGACAAGTAGATCTAGGGACCATGCAGGAATATAGACATTAGTTTAGGTTGCCACTGAGACTTATAGTTCTGGGGACACCATCTGCTCAATGGAGAGCCAAAGGCAAGGGAGCAGGACAAGGCCGGGGAAGGGCATCAGATCGTGGAGGCAAGGCCACCACTTGAGAAGTTACTTCAGGTTTAGGATCACATGGACCTCAAGATCAGCCCCTGTGAGACCTGGCACAAGAGGGAGAGAGTGGAGACAGAGTTTTCCTTAAGGTGACAAGGATCCAGACGCTAGTATAGGATCTCGACACCACCTATAGATGGGGATCAAGATCAGCCTCTCGTGGAACCACCCCTATAGCCAAATCCTTCAGATGGGAATATTTTATAGTTACAGGCATAGGTGTAGGAACTGACAGCTAAGAGAGATTAGCTATGGCTAGAGTGGGACTAGGCAGTCTAGTAGAGACAAGATCTAGAGTTGCAGATAATGCTCAAGATGGTCCAATGACAACAGTTAGAGAGCATGTCTGCATCTTCCTCCTGGAGCACGGTATTGTTCAAGTATACAAGGAGGTTGTCTAGGAGGCCAACTACTATAGGCTATACTACTATCAGGTCATGCCAAGACTAGATTGTGTCCCAAATTTTTCATAGAGGACAAGGCACAGACCTACAGAGGATCATGAGGAGAGAGTAGGTGGTGAGGGCAGCAGCTAGCAGGGTTAGGCTATTTTGATTAGAGACAAGATTCTTTTTGTGCTTGATGGGCTTATTTTTGATAACCCCAAAGGGCCCTTTGTACTTATTGACATACACACATACATTGATCCAATTTTTTGTACCATGACAGTGTATTATTCTAATGATATATATGAGAAGATGATTTTGATCCGATGTGATATGTTATGTCCTATCTTTACTTTAATGCATTATGGATGGATTTTCATTTCTATATGCTATGCAATGATTCTATCTTATGATGCCATGATGTTTATGTGATGAATATGCCATGTGATGATGTATAGACGTATTTACTTTTCAATACCTTTTTTGATGCATTTTTTTAATGATGTATGCAAAATGTTTATTATGTGCAAATGCTTAGACTAACAAATCTATATTATGTAGTGATGGATGGTATGATGTAATGTACTTTGTCTATGTATGATATGCACTTATAATGATGTGTTATGATGATGATATATGTAATGATGTTCATGAATTTTATGATGATATCTATGATATATGGATACAAGTGATGTTTATGGCATGGATACTTTGATATATGATCAATATGTGATGGCATAATGGATACTTATATGTGATATGGGATGATAATGGAATATTATGATAGAATGAATGCCAATGATTCCGTGATTATGTAGATGTTTATAATGCTTATGGGATGATTTTTTTTTGTGTGTTTATGTGAAATGAATACAATCAGATGCTTAGAATAACCAATCTATATTCAATATGAATTGGAGTGCAAATGTTATGATATGATTTAATATTTCCTATATAATGCTACAATATGCAAATATGAAATGTGCAAATGGTTTGAATGTAGGGTAACGCACGTAGATGATGATTTGATTAATTACCGCGGTACCATGTTGAAATGGAAAGAAAGAGATAGAAGAAAACAAGAGATTCCAACAAGCATGGGGATGATAATGATGATGATGATTACTGCTAAGAGCTATGGGATTTTCTAAAGGGCCAATTGAACTTATTATGTTTGATTACACACATAAGTACGATGCATCAAGGTATAAAGAACTAGGATGGCATTGTACCTAGTGTGATGGACTTTGACTCGACAATTAGATAGGAGTATCTTTTTCCACACCTAGCATATGAAACCTTATTCAAAAAAATGTAGTTTAGATATTCCAAACATCTCAGACCAAAACATAGGAAGGAAAGCTTTCCTATGTGGTCAACAAGATACCTAAAAAATCCTCCCTAAACCTAAACAAAGCATGCATGACTAGGGTTATATTACAAAAATATCCAACAAGCACAAAAAATAAAAGATAATGATCATTGCCCCATTCCTATCTCTCTAAATCCTTCATTTGGACATCATTGATAGGTCCTTGGAATGAGTGCAATAAGATAAGTTCAACAAGATAAAGATAAAGTAAACAAACAAGCTAATGTTATTCAATACCGCTATCCAAGACTAAACTATGGCGATGCCTTATGTTGATGTCCATTGTAGGAAGGATGCATCCTGGGACATGATGATATCAGATGTTTTGATATGGGATTGATTGGATGATAGGCTATTGGCACAAAGAGTTGATCAACTTGTTCACATACTAACCTAGAATTAAGAATTTGATGTTTTGAGTTTTCACTTTTGATCTACTAGAATTGTTTCTACTTTTTTTTCCAAAGGTTGAGGATCACAATTGTTTATTATGATTTATATTTATTGCGGCTAAAAGTGAGATGAGATGAATGGATTTTTTTATTTTCGAGGTTTTACAAATGTTTTGATTTTTTTATTTTCAAGTTTTTTTGGGGGTTTTCTAAAAAATTTGACCAAGAAGACTAACCTAAAGACTTACCTTAGGGGCCTCGGGGGCT
>VDFB02241496.1:0-14893 GCA_007258455.2 Sequoia sempervirens
TTCAAGCAGTGCAGCAATAACAAACTTTCCTAATAATGGTGAGAGCATCTGTTCAAATACCACAGGCACCCCTTAGACTCAGATTGAGGGAAAAATGACCGAAGCAGTCGGCTACAATGAAAGGTCAGCGGAAGAAGTAAAAATGTTGCAATTGATGAAAGAAGCAATCAAATCCAGAGGCTAAGTAAAAAATGTGTAATTAACGAAAGAAACGATCAAATCTATCCGCAGAATAAGAAGATTTACAATTAACTGATGGCATAAAATTGAGCCTTCTTTTATAATTTTGCATTTAGACAAGGTCTTTTCACTGTCTAGTTTACATGGTACCTTTCGTAGTCCGAATGCAAAATTTCTATGTACGTTTTATTATAATTCTGTATTTACACGAACTCTGCCTTTGCTAATTTTAATATAGAATTCTACTGAAACGCAAATATAACATTAAAACAAAACCTGCAAGGCTTATGTAGACTTTCAGGTGGTGTCGCTAAAGGCAAAATCTCGTAGATTGATATAATTACTTAACAAACTAAGATTTCAACAGTCTAAAAAATTAAGGGTTTGGCAAGTTAGTTTTACGGATGGTCATAATTTCAAACCCTGCAGACTCGTTGCATTGTTGATCTTAAAAACAAAAATAAAGTCCATGAATGAAAAAAAATGGAAAAAGGGGCAGACTATAATTAAAATGAGTGATTATTCAATTGATCCGAAAGAAGAACATAAATACCTGCGCAAAAGCAATGATTTCTAGAAAAGCACATGAACATAATAAGAAATTTTAGAGGTTTATATAATCTCCTGATCCCATTGTCAACCTGTCTTATCGCTGATATCTTATACTAGCTTGTGCGCCTCATTCCTGTTGGTCGTTGTTCTTAATTTGGCTGGCATTTGTCGTAATCATGAGGATCTGTAATTGTAATTCCTTGCAAGTATGTCCGTAACTTATCTAAACTAACAACCTGCGTTAAGATGTTTACTTAATAGGGGTTTTCTTTTATGTTCATAAGGAATTTAGAGGATAGAATTCCGATCACATCTTTGTATGATAAACTGGAGGTCTTACTTATAGGTTAATACACTCAGCTGAAATGCAAATAAGGTCATTGGAATGTTTTGTAATTTAGATAATAATAATAATTTGTAATTTAGATAATAATAATAATGATACTTAAGTATTTTGGACTAGAAGTATATATATATATATGTAATGAATAAATTTAATAGTTGTGTTAAGTAAGCACTTGAATAAGTTGAAGATAAAAGATTTCAATTAGGACGTGTTCTTCTTTCTATGATAGTAAAAATTGGTCTTTTTGTAGTTAGTGTTTAAGATAAAAGATGGTTTATATTATTAGGGTGAAATGGATTAGAAAATATTATTTAAAAGAGTATAAAATTTGGTGCAACAATCAAATGATGAATTGAATTTTTTTGTAGAGAGATGAGTAAGTTGAATAAAAAAAATTTAGTGTATAGCACTCATAGGAAAATGCTAATTTGATATCGAGGTAGCTACTAGAGAATTCAATTATATTAGAAATGACATCAAGATTAATGTTGTGGATGATGGTTTATAGCAAATGATGAAATTAGTAATATTAAGTCAATTAGAAGAATTAATTTGAAATAGGAAGAAAGTATAATGTCATTTTGAAGGAAGGTCTTTTTCTTAATAAACATATTCTTATCCCTCATAGGTTGATTATGATTGGCTAATGGATACTCTTGGAAAATAGGTAATGGAATCTTTCATATTTATTTTTGAGACCTAGGAATTGTTATGTGAAATGAACATTTTTGTATAAACATTCATTCATGTAATTGTGTGACGTGAATATTAGTGTGATTGTTTTATATTTATAAGTTTATGAAGTAGATAGGGATATGTTGAAGATAAGAAAATTTCTTGGTTAGAATAGTTTTATTTTGGTAATTAGGAGAATTGATAGTTGTAAGAGTTGACTGTATATATTTGGATAAACGTAGGGTTTATGTAAATTAGTTGATTTTCTAAATGATGACTATCTCCTTATTCTCTTCTTCATAAGTTCTCTATAAGGATGCTTACTTGTTTTCACGATTGATTTGATGGTCTGAGTTGGTTGATTCTTGAATTGAGTTTTTCAATGGTGCAAGGGTATCTTAAGAGGAGAGAATAAAGGTCTCCCTTGGATGCCCGATTGATTTTATCATGTTGATTAGGTAGTTTGATTTGAGTTTTGTTTATGGAGGAGTCATTGCCCATAAGGTTGTGATTAGAATTTGGTTTTATGGATAGTAATGTATGTTGGCTTCGGAGGAGTGATTTTATGTTCCATGTTTTATGTACCTTGATGTGGCAAGCGTTTTGGTATCACTATTTGAAAAGGGTTGTACAGACTTGTGAGACTTTGATTTTGTACTTGTTTTGGTGAGATGGTTATGCCTTGTGTTTATTGATTGGTTCAATGCTTTATGTGGATACAATCCTCTGTGTTGGATTTTTGTGTTTGAGTGTCTAGAGGGAGTGGCTCTAAGTGGGTGGTCGGCGCACAAAGGGGCGCCAGGATAGCCCTCGTTAGAGTGAGATTAATAAGTGAAAACCTAAGTAATTAACTAGGGGGTATAGTAGCACATTAAAAGATAATTGATGCCCCATCGCCTATTAGTGCTATCATCCCAGGCTAAAGGGAATTTGGGAAGGGCGTGGTTGGCAGATGGTTGCTTTGTCTTCCACGAAAGGTCAAGCGGTTCCACATAGGTAACCCTATGGGGCGGTTCCTTGAGATAGGTAGCCTGGCAAACCATAGATGGAGGCAGTTCCTAGAACTTGGTTGTTTGGATAATCCATTTGTAGATGGAGGCGGCACCTTGTGATAGGTAGCCTGGCGAATCCATATAAGGCCATGTGATGACACTCTCCTCTAACACTCGTTCTTCTGTTGCTTCTTTGGAAAATCCTCTAGAAGTGGTCCTTTGTCTTGAATTGATGAAACATAGTTGTTTGAATTGATTTATGGTTTTACCCTATTTTATCTATGGTGTATTCTATGGTCTTGTATAAATCTTGTTGATGTTTGGGTTTTGACCTTGTACTCTTTTGGCATTATGATTGGGGTTACTGTATTGTGTTATTGTTGTTATTGATGTGAAACCATGTAATCCTTCTCCTATATGTTGGCATCATTGGGGGTCCTTCTTGCTTTCTCCTTAGCACGGGGTGAGTGGTGGAGCGTGCCGCTTATTGGGTTCAGTCGTTGATCAAGGTTATGCAGGCTTGACAGTGAGATACTCACGAGATATTCTAGTGTTGGAACCCGATTAAGTCATGATTTGTACTCTTCCCAATTCATGTTGGAAAATCCTATTGTAATATTGTAATCATTATCTTTGTATATTCATAATATAAATGTGTGTAAAAGTAATCTGATCGAAAATGTAACCCCAAGGGAATTGTTATATATTTGCTCATGTGTTTATGCCATTTCAAAAAGATGAATGTTAATATGTTGTTGCATATTTGTTATTTCAAAAAAAATAAAGGAGGTAATTACATAAATGTTATGTGGCCAATTTGTTTTCCTTTGGGGTTGCATGGTAGGGACGTACAATTTTATTCATTGATTTTTCTTTTATTTTTGTTGTGGATCGTTTTCGGTTTTTGTGAAAGAAAAAAAAGTAATTTCTAACTCATTAAACATTTTTCTTTTACTTATTAGATATTATATATTATTAAATAAAAAATAAAATTAATAAATATAACATTTTTTTACATATAATATTATTTATATAGTATACTTATATATTATTAATAACTATATTATATAAGTATATTATGTATATTATATAAATTAAAAATTACAATATTAATTTTATATACTATAAAATAACATATATAATAATTATATTTACTATATTATATCTATTAAATCAAAACAATTACATATAATGGGGGGTTGACCCTGTGCAACAATTAAGTTCAAGGGTATGATTAGAGTACATCTAAGGTTTGAATCCCACAGTGGATAGTGGGATTGTTGTAGAGAGAAAGTGGTTGCGAGGTCAACAAAGGCAACAATGATGGTGGATATGGTGGCAGCGGTAGTGGTTATGGAGATATCGGGGATGAAGTCCCTCGTATGTGGTCTCACTAGTTCATAGCTCCAGTAGAGTAGGGTGTTGCCCCTTAGCAGTGATTTATCGAACAAAACAAAAACAATTACATATAATATATGTTAACGATATTAAATAAGTATATTATATGTATTATAGAGACAAAAACTTACAATATTAGTATTATATATTATAAAAAAAATTATATAATTATTTTATTTTATTTGTTAAATAAAAAAATTACATATAATATATGTTTAATCTTTATTTTTGTTTTTTAATTATATACTATATATCTTAAATTTATTATTATATATTATATATTATTAAATAAAAAATTAAATTTAATAAATATAATATTTCTTTTTTAATAAAAGGGGTAAAAAATTTATTGAAATCAAGAAATTAGTAGTACATAAAGATCAAGGATGTAAGCTCCCACAAAGGAAAACACTAAAACATCCTTCCAAAACAAAAGTCACCATCCAATCAGCCACCAACAACTTATCCCTCCATATCATCAGCAATGACCCTCTCTAAATCATGACCATACTCAGGGGATAACTGTCTCCACCCCTCAATCTTCTAATCATCCTCATGCTCGGAAGCCCACTTAGCCAAACAATTAGCAACCCTATTCTATTCATGCAGAATGTGGATAAAAGACACCACTTCTAAAGTAGAGCACCTCTGCTAAATATGTCGAACCACCAATGTAATTTTTCAATTAACCTCAGCCACCTTTTGCTCGAGCAACATATTAACAATAATATGTGAATCAGATTCACAGATAATCCTTTGCCAGCTCAAGGCACAAGTACGCTCAATAGCCCATAGAATTGCCAACCCTTCTATAAAGTTGTTTAGAATGGCATCTTTTATGGATGGAGAAAAAGAAAATGACTGAACCAGAACAGTCTCTGCCAACTCCACTAATCTCGGTAAGCCCAGGGTTACCCCTAGAGGAACCATTTGTGTTAATCTTCAAAAAAACCCGTCAAATGAGGCACCCATCTTCCAATTCTTTGAACCCTCTTTTTAGTTGTCCTTCCTCTTTTGACACAAGTAGAGACCAAAGTCAACCCTTGCAAGCCCAATCTATTCACAATTTCATCATCACTTCTTTCCAACAGAAAAGCCACTTCACATTTGTCTTCCACCTTCTCTTGGATCCTACCAATAATTATGTGTCAAACCTATTGTACCATCAGCGTATCCCCACGAAAAATCCTACAATTCCTTTCCAGCCAAATTTTTCACAGGATGAACGTAGGACCAATGCTCCACACAATCTAGAGGAAAGAGGCTTGGGAAGGGGGTCTCCCCATATTGCTCCATAACTCAACAAGGGAAGACGTATG
The DNA here is from genome assembly GCA_007258455.2 of Sequoia sempervirens. Classification (NCBI taxonomy): domain Eukaryota; kingdom Viridiplantae; phylum Streptophyta; class Pinopsida; order Cupressales; family Cupressaceae; genus Sequoia; species Sequoia sempervirens. Next base: position 5,463 of record VDFB02241496.1, read on the forward strand.
AACACAAGGATGTTTCCAAACACCCCACCACAAAATGCCATAATAGCATAAAATAAGGACAACATAAAAAAAATGGGAAGAATCCTCCTCACTGCAATCACATAGAACACAAATAGAGGGACCCTGGAATCCCCGCTTACGAAGATTATCCCAAGTCAAACATCTATTCCAAGCCAAATTCCACACAAAAAAATTACACTTTGGCCAAGAAAACTTGATCCACACATGTTTCCACCAAGGGGCCTCCACCCCCCGAAACTTACAAGACAACAACTCCTGATATCCACTAGCCACAGTGAAGGCACCCTTAGGATTCGGGCTCCAAGCCAAAATATCTTTATCCCTAAGGGAACAACATTGTCTACTAGCCAAAATATTTTGAATCTCAGCACATTCCTCCTCCAACCCGAGAACAGGCCACTTGCAAGGATCCTTCCACCTAGGCACCTCCATTTGCCCACAAGGATAAAAATTCTTAAAATCACTCACCCTTGACCAACTAGCCTCCAAAAAGCGTTGACAAAGATTCACCAAATTAGGATACTGACACAAAATGGGGGAAAATCCATCCCAAGAATCAGACCAAAAGAGAGCCTCGGTCCCCTTATTACATATCCAGAATAGGCCCTCCTTGATCAGCACAACCCCTTTTTTAAGTGTTCCCCAAATCACAAAACCTTTCCCCACCAAAGGAAACCTGGGAAGCTGTTCCTTCAAAACCCTCGAAACATACTTATGAGATAAAATATTGGCCTAGATATATCTTGTTCCACACACCATCTCCAGAAAAGTTTTGGAGCTAATGCCAATGCAAACCAAGATGCCTACCACAATCCAAGACCCCCAAACTGCCTCAGGCTACACACAATATCCCACTTAACTAGGCTCCACTTGGAAGAGGACAAGCAACCCACCCATAAGAATTGTCTAGCCAAAGAGTCCAAGTCCTTCACAAACCCAACTGAAGCCACTTGTAATATGCACCTATAAATAGGAAGAGCCTACACCACAAACTTTAGCAGTTGAACACATCCAACAAAGGATAGCCATCTATGAGTCCAATGATTAACCTTCACATGAAATTTGTCCAAAATATTATGCCATGATTCCCCAGGAAGTCTACCAATAGAGATAGGAATGCCAAGATAAGTTAAAGGGAGAGAACCAATATGGAACCTCAAGTTATGAGCAATCCTTTGTTGAATAAGCCTTAGAGTATTGAAGAAGAAAATTGAAGATTTATCTTTATTAATCCTTTGACTAGAAGCAACAAGATAGATATCCAAAGCCTTGCACAAATTTGTAGCTTCTTTGATCTTAGCCAAACCCAGCAAGGTAGTATCATCCACAAATTGCAGGTGAGATTGAGGAGGCAAACCATTTCCCCACCTCCATCCCTGGATAAAACCCAACTCCACATTACATTTCACCAATCTCCCTAGGCCTTCCGCAAGAAGAATAAATAAATAAGGAGAGAGAGGATCCCCTTGACAAAGACCCCTAGAAACACTAAAAAGAGAAGTAGGCTCGCCATTTATCAACATCGAGAAAGAAGTGGAAGTAACACAACACACAACCCACTAGACCCACTCCTCAACAAAACCAAAAGCAATAAGAATTTTTCGCAAGGACCACTTCACTCTATCATAGGCCTTTTCCATATCTAGCTTGATGAGCATAGCCTTTTCTTTCGAGGATTCCATAGAATGGATGGTCTCAATAGCAATGACCACCCCATCCAAAATTTGTCGATCCTCCACAAAACCAATTTGTTCCTCAAAGATAAGCCCTCTAAGCCATCACTTCATCCTTTCAACAATCGACTTGGAAATGATTTTATAAACCACATTACAAAGGGAAATGGGTTGGAATTGACTCAAACGATATGCCCCCTCACCTTTAGGAATGGGAGAAAGGAATGTAGAGTTTAAAGCCTGCAACATTTGCTTATTCCTTTGAGAATCACGAACCACCTCCAAAAGTTCCAACTTAATGATATCCCTAAATTCTTGATAAAATTCAACCGAAAAGCCATCAGGGCCTAGGGCTTTCCCCTTCTTCATCTAGAAAACAGTAGCCTCTAATTCTTCCAGCGAGATATTGCTCAACAGATGCTCATTCATCTCCCTAATGACCAAAGAGGGGATACAAGAAAGAACTTGGTTTTCTTCCACCAAACCATCCTGAGAGTCCTCTCTAAATAATGAAGCAAAAAACTGTGAAGCTTCTCTAGACATATCCTGCAAAGAAGATAAATGCTCACCCTTGTCATTCACAAGAATAGGCATAGAATTACCATGTCTCCTGGCCTTCACCGAGTTGAAGAAGAAAGTGATGTTTTTGTCTCCCTCTTGTAACCACTCAACTTGAGCCAATAAATATAATATATTTTTAACATACACTATTATTTAAATTAATTTATAGGAAAATTAACATTTTAACTAATTTTTTAAAGAGAAAGGTATTATACAATCCAATAAAGTTCAAATTAAATTTTGGAGCTCAATTTTTTTATTTAAATTAAATATATTTATTTATTATTATATACGATATTTTAATTTAAATAGCATCACTACAACATTAAATTATTTACAAATTTAATTTTTAATATTAAAAATTAAAAAAATATTTTAAAAAGTTCTAAATACATAATTAATTATTTATACATTATATTTATTATTTATTCAATAGTGTTGTTATCCATCAAGTTACTTGTATCTAATTTATTTTTTACATCTTGACATTATTTACAAATTTAATTTTTAAATCTTTAAAAAAAATATATTTCAACAAGTGGCTTGTATCTAATTTGTTTTTTATACCTTTACATTATTTTCAAATTTAATTTTTAAATCTTGAAAATAAAATTAATATTTTAAAAAGTTCTAAATATATAATCAATTATTTATATATTATATCTATTATTTATCACATGGTATTGTTTATCCATCAAGTCATTTGTATCTAATTTGTTTTATTACATCCTTACATTATTTTTAAATTTAATTTTAAAATTAAATAAATCTTATTTTAATAGTTATAAATTAATTTATACATTACTATATTTAATATTAAGAAATTTAAAGGTCACCTAATTTAAAAAAAAAACAAAACTAATCTTATTTTTAACTTTTTAAGTTTGGCTTTACTTAAATTTTAAATATACAAAGTTACACAAATGTATGCAAAAAATTAGACCAATTTGTTTCCTAATTGACCTTCCACGCCTCTTTGGCATACCCATTGCACACCAAGTTGTGATTTGTTTAGATTTTTTAATCTCAAATTTATTTCAAAATATCAAAATTATTTATCTATCATTCTATTGTGATCAATCTTATTAGTTTGATGTATAGTTAATTGTATTGTTGATAAAATCTTTTTTTAAACTCTATTTATTTGGGATTAGTTAAAAATATTCTGTTTTAATAGTTATTTCAAGATGTCTATTTTGTATGTATGATTCATTGATATCAATGATTATAAAAGAATTATGCTTTGAAGTTAAATGAAATTATAGGGAACTTTCTAAATGAACAGAAAATCACTTTTAAATTGAGTCACTAATTTAAAAAAAAGAAAGATAATTGACAAGTACTCTTAAAGTCTAAAGTTAACATTAGAAAAGTAACTACTAAGGTCTAAAATTATCATATTTAGAAACTAGCAAAAATCATCACATTTAAACTTTACTTGAACTATCTTTATCAAGTAGAAACAACAATAAATGTTCTAGCTAGATGGCCATTATTACGAGACCCTTTGTCCCAAACCTATGTGAGTAGTTCATCAACATCAATAAGGTCTAACATGTACCAATGCCCTCTTCTCTTCTACACTTTCTTCTCCTTCTATAGTAAGCTAAGCTTCTATAGTAAGCTAAGTGAGAAATGGTGAGGGTAAGGTTAAAAATGTATTATGTCAAGGGCTAAGCTATATGATAATAAACCTTAAATTTATGAAAAGCATTCTTAGGTGCATTAAACCCTTCCCCATACACCTTCATTAATTAACAACTTTATCTAGATCATCTTTAGGAATCACCACGAAATCTAAGGTATGAAGAAAATATTTTTCCACTATATCTCATTTTCTACTTCAAATTTAAAAAGAAAATAATATAGAAAAATAGATTTAACTATATCTGTCTATTTGTAAAAAATAGAATGTGATTTCTTATTTGGATTGTAAGATATCAATTATTTTCTAAAACTGACATGTCAATTTTTTTTGAGAAATTTGAATCACACATGATCAATTTCAATTATCAATCTCCCTTGATACTAATACAAATATTTAATGTGACCACTTTTAGAAAAGCTCCCATATTTAGACTCCTTCCAATGAATTTAAAATCACTTTTTTTTAAGACAAATGTAAGACACACAACCCTGTACAAGATTTTTTTTGTAAGTTTTAAAATCAACAAAAAAATTATTTTATGTTGCCTTGAAAAGAGCTTTGATACTAGATGTTAAGAATCTTATAAAAAATAATAGAAATAAAATATATTTAGAAATAATCAAACCCTTAAGGTAGGGCAACACCATACAATAGACACTTTGAGGGGACAATCCTCCTATGACACTTCAACAAGCAAAACTCCTATAGATCATAAAATCCAATCATAATATTTGAGATTGATGCTTTACATTTGGTAATCCCTTGAAACATATAGAGTTTTGCCACATACAACTAATATTATCACATGCATGTGAAATACATACCTTCTCTAATAACTAGTGGAATAACTTGCAAATCATATGCATCCTAATACTTTATTTATTACCATAGTATAATAAATAAATTATTAGGATGCATATCTTTGTAATTCATCCCACTAGAATTCTGCTAGAGACAACTACTATTATCACATGCATGTGAAATAAATGCTTCTATTCTAATAACTAGTAGGATGAGTTGCAAAGAATATGCACCCTAATATTTTATTTATTACTATAGTATAATGCACCATATTTCTTTATTCATTACTATAATATAATAAATAAAATATTAGGATCCACATACTTTGTCAGTCATCATACGAGTTATTAGAATAAAAGTATTTATTCCACATAAATGAGGTAATAGTAGTTGTCTTTAACAAGACTTTATATATTATAATAGCTTAAGCAAATGTAAATCACTAATCTTGAATATTGTAGTTAGAATTTATGATCTATAAGAAGTTTGTGGTATTAAGAGTTTTGTCTCCTTGAATTGGCTATATATAGTGTTTCCCTACCTTAAGCGTCTGACATTTTTTATATATTGTACATTTCTACTTTTTTTTTCTAATTTTATGAATGCATACAAAATAATAAGTTTATTATTTCTATAAACCCTACCAATGGGTATAAGTTTATCAATATTGATTTTAGCAAGGAAATTATAGGTCCAAGTAATAAAAAATCAAAGATAGTAACATAGAGGGTATGAATGTAAAATTATTTTGAATTCTTAAAGCTCTCCATGGATAACTATGTTTTGCATTCAAATTTTTATGCTTTAGATATGGATTGGTTAGATATTCTTCTTGGATATCTTTGACTAGAATCTTTGGGAACGATAAACATGGATGTACAAAAGAAGTGTATGAAGCTTTGATATAGAAAGAAGGAAATCACATTGTAGGATATTTCAAATCATGGAGACTAAAGCAATGATAAGGTGGAGCAATTTCACAACTCTATTGAAGAGAAAATAGATAAATTTGAGAAAAAGAAAAAAAATTCCCTTTAAGAGTGACTAAAAATAGTGGCAACAAAAGAAATAAGTGCTCTTAATAGGCATCCACATCATTGCAGGAGGAAACACTCTTGGAGGAAATCATTATGGGGGCAAGGTACTACATGTAATCAATATAATAATCACTATAAATATACAAAGAACTAAAGGAGCAATTCCAATCACCATTTGAATCATAGAAGGAATGGAAACTTAGAGTAACACAAGAGGAATTCTCATGGTAGTGCATTGAATCAATATGGTTATGGATTGAGAATGGGATTTAGGTACCATCAAGCACAACCCATAGTGAAGATCATATATTTATGGTTAGATGATAGGGAATGAAATCATATTGGTATCAAGTTGTTAATAGTTTAATTTTTGGATTCTTCACGTATTTTGAGGGAAAAACATGTCTAAGAGGGATTTATTGTAATGTACTTAGGGATATACCATTATAATTTAATACATAAACTATTAGGGTATACATACTTTTAATCCATCCCACTAGTTATTAGAATAATAATATTTATTTCACATGCATGGGATAATAGTAGTTGTCTTTAGGAAGACTATATATTGCGAGGGCTAGCCAAATGTAAGATACCAATCTTGAATATTGTAATTAGATTTTATGCTCTATAATAGGTTTGTCCCCTTGAAGTGAAATAGGAGGAGTGCCCCTTTAAAGTGACTATTATATAGTTTTTCCCTACCTCAAGGGATTGTTTTATTTTCTAAATACATTAGAGTATTTTTATTATTGGATTGTGAGATATCTCTTTTATTATTAGGTTATTTCTATATTTGTATGTAGGTTCTTAACTAATACCCTCTCATGTGGACCATAACTCCTTCCAAAAATATTTTTTATTTCCTTTCTTGATATAGTCTAGCATGCTGATCTGAGACCTGCTGCTCCTGGACTCTTACAAGATACTCAGGCTCTTTACCAACAACAAAAAATGGCTTGCTATAAGGGATGAGGAAGTTGCACTTCAGACCCTTCCCCAAACACCCAGCTGCTTTACACAGCCGTTCTGGAACTTTATTTCCAACTGTTGCTGTAAGAGCCAAGCAACCTTTGACTTGGACCTTCTTTACATTCTGAAGGTCACTCTACAACCGGGGAATGGCATGTAGCAAACTGGAGGCCCTCCTCGACGAAAACCTCTTCACCCATACACACTTGAAGACCCCAAAAGCCATTTGAAAAACCACTGCCACCTCTTGCCCTGTTTCACAAACTCTTAACCATTGATGCCACAGCTTTAGCTAGGGTTGCTAACACGGACCAAGCTATCTATTTTTGTTTCCCTAAAGATCTACAATCATTTTTCCATGAAGAATCCTGCAGCCAAATATCAATGAGATTCTTGTCCTTTCCAGCACCTAGAAAGTCTTCCCATGCTTCATTGTCCTCATCATCCTCATCTTCATTTGAAATTATCTGTCGGCCTAGGTGTAGCCATCTCTTACTGATTGATGATATTATGCAATGATGAAACCCTATGGTGAACACTTTGCAGACAGTATACTTGTCAAGATTTCATTAGTATGGTGCCCCAGACCTATCAGCCACAACTTGAAGGATAATGCATACAAAATCTTTTGTATTGTGGCAGTCTCGACTTTCTTATTTCTTAAAATGGATGTCCATAGATACTCGTTAGTTCTAACATAAAGTAGAAGCTTACAAAATCCACTAAATTTTCCAGTGTATTGAAACATGATTACACATTGGGAGCAGTTTGCTATCTGTAGTATGTCTTGTTATCATTAAATCTTGTTATCAGCTTATGAATAACATAAATATTTTCTCACGAAATTAATTGCATTGCTAAATATTTGTATTATCTGCTTAGATAGTGCTATTAATCACTTTTTTGTTTTTGGATATGAACAGTTGGGTCTCACAGTTCTTAGAGGTAAAAAGGATAAACTACTCCAAGCCATTAGAACAGTGACAAAACCATAAAAAGAAAAGCATATCAAACATTAAGGTATAAGATAATCCCCACAACCTAAGTCACAAGGTTCGAATTCGAATTCGTGTTCGACGACATTGAAATTCGGATGAAGTTCGACAAGAAAAAAATTCCAAAAGTAATAAATTCGGATTAAATTCGCCTTATGTAATTTTTTTTAATTTTTATAAATATAAGTAATATATCTATAAAATTGTCTAAAGAAAATTAAATAATATTAATAGTATATAACAACTAGTAAATATTATATATACTAAAAATATATATGATGTAATATATTTTCTTATATATATAATAAATAATATAAAATATATAAATAAATAAATAATAGTATATAATAAATAAATAATATATATAACAAATAAATATATAAAATAAATAGTGGGGTTAGATTGGGCTCCCTTACTTGGGTTGAGGTGGCCAGGGTGGACGTGAGCTGGCGGAAGGAAGTTTCAGTGCCTATTTTTCTTCTGGACTCGGATTGGTGGCATGCAGGGTCCAGTCATCCTGGCGTTGTTCAAGACACGTAGGGCTTTGTTTCCCTAGTCATGTTCGTGGTCGTGCCGTGTGGTTCTTCATTTATTGCTTTCATCATGATTTCAAGTTGATGGACGGTGGCGGCAGTTTATTTCATGCCAAGGACATTTGTTTGCTTTGCCATTATTCAGTTTCGTATGCAGCCTGACGGATAATAATTCGGGCTCTCTTTTTTAGCTAATGATGTCTTTTCAAAGACATGGGTTTCACTTGGTTGTTTTGTGTTATGTGGTTGTTGCAGGGAGCGACTGTCATCTGCTCGCTAATGGAGAAACCATCGATGTCTAAGTTCACAATCCTCATCTCGGCGGAAGGTCTGGAATCCTTCGGCGCCGATACCCCAATCTCGTTAGTGGCTAAGGAAAGGCAAATTGCCTTTCGTGAGGTCTCGGATCTGCGTTTAAAGTGCATTCTGCTTGTGGATGACCCGACGACGACCGCAACTGTGAAGATGGTCCTTGGCAAAGGACATCTAGAAAGGAACGAGTTTGCCCGAGATAACATGAGTATCTCGTCCCGGTTTCTTGCCGTGCTCCTGGATATTGAAACCCCGAAGGCGGTGGCATTGGACTTGATGGTTCGTCTTTTCCGGGATGACCTGCTTGGAGGCATCGAAACAACTCTTAAGGCGGCCTTCATTGGTAAGGGCATTCCGCGGCCTGCAGATTTTGCTTCTCTTTGGGTGTCGGACGAAGCAGTCAAGGTATTTCCTTTTCTCCTTGATCTCAAAGGGCCCGCTTTATCAAGGCATCGGATGCTCGCAGAGGTGGCGGTGGGTTTTCTGAAGCGTAAACTGAAGATGGAGCCGAGGGATGGGTTGGCTTGCTTGGAAGGTTTCATTCAATTCGCAGAGTCAAACGGCTTCTGGTAAATTAGGGTGGTGTTGGAGTTTCGTCTGGTTTTTTGCTTTTGCCATGCTTCACTTGGTGGCTTCGAACTCATGTTAAATGTATTTTGTAATTTGCGGATAACCCTATGTCTACTCTCCTTCTTTCTTCTCTATTGCTGCTTTTGGAACTATACGGAGCTGTGGTTCTCCTCGTTAAGCTATTTTTTGGCTGACTGTTGGCATTATCTAGAAAATTTCCTGCTTAGCAGATACTGTAAATCTCTCTTTTATCAATAAAATTCTCACCTTACGGATCAAAATATATATATATATTATTATTATAATAA
>VDFB02241497.1:0-27568 GCA_007258455.2 Sequoia sempervirens
TACATGACCTAAGTCAACAAATAAGCAACCCAATTGCATATTCGAGGAGCATGAGGGAACCGTGTATTCGTATGTGCGATAAAATCAATAACTGCAAGGGAAGAGTTGCTAATCGATTACAATTTGAATCGCATAGATACAAACAAAGTTACTATAGAGTGAATGCGTACTATATACCATTTTACCCAACTTCAATTAATGACTCAATATACCATTTTATTATTATGTTTTCATAAAGTCTATTGGTTTCATTTGATAATGTTTTATATTTAATTTTGTCACAGCGGGACATTGATCGTAGGGGGAAGGCTCCAACCCAAAGCATAGATCATGATGCATCTTCAAGTACTTCTACCCAACAAGTTTACCTCATTGTAATTGTACAAATTAGATACGAGCAAAATGTTTTATTATTATGTTTTTTTCATAAGTTTATTGGGTTAATTTTGATAATGTTTTTAATATTATTGTCGTAGTCAAATGATCAAGGAAAGGCACCAGAAGTAGAGGAGAGCATCCATAGGAAGGTGCAGTCACTATTATGCGATGATGACATCGCATATTCCACAAACCCTCTGGATATGATAAGGAAGACCCAAAAAAAATGCAATGAAGAAATCCTTCAGTTGTTATTCATAGTGCCTCAAACCAATGAGATAAGAGAAAGGGTTAAAATATTAACTGAGAGAGCACGTAACTTGCAAGTAAGCTGTCATGAAATCTTTAATTATAACATAAGTTCATTCATGGTTTTATATTTTGTACTCTTTTATGTCATGAACTAAAATATGTGTTATTTTTATAGGATTTTTTGTGTCCTCATGATGTTGTTGGCCATGATCAGGATACTATAGGTGCTACTTGGGGAGTAGGGGTTGGTACAAGTTTTGATCCTGATCTTCCTGTGCATACATCACATCGTCCAACCCCATCATCCGTGTCTATATTGTTGGCTGAAATGTCGGTGACACATAGCATGTAGGCATCAAGTAGTGCACCCTCTGGCAGCAAACACATGCCAAAACATGCGTCAAGACATGTACTTTGGGATGCAGAGGCCACTAGTACTGGTGATGTTTTAGCAGCATTTCCTGGATCGTCCCGTATTACTAGTATGGGAACATTTCCGGTCACATTTGTGGTGACTGAGGATTTCATTCCCATAAAGATAGAGAAGGTCCCAGGTACTTTAAAATGTTTTAATTATTATTATATATAATCCAATTGAAATTTACTTATTAATTATGCTTTTTAGACTAATGATCCCATAATCTTTTTGCAGGAAATGATGTTTTTTATAAACATCTAAATGATATTACATTGGAGATCTTTGGGGCCACCATATGTACACGGTGGAATGCCCAAAATCAAGATTTAAAAGATGAGCTCATTAACCGTTTAGTTGTGTTGTTCGGTAATAACACATTCAACCAAACCAAGGTCCTTAAGAAAGCTGGTACCTATCTAAAGTATGTGAGGGACCAATATAGGTCACATTTAGAGAAGAACAAAAAGTACGAGCATCACCCATGATTCCGAAGAGGGAGTAGAAGGACCTGGTGTCGGATGGAAAGGAGAAGGTTGAAAAGATAAAAGAAAAGACACCACTGGGCCAAGGAAGGTATGTGATACTATCAACAATGTAATTATATACTAATTACTCTTTCTTTTTACATAATATAACATATTTCAAACTTTTCATAGGCTGCCCGACACATCGAAGGAAATGAAGGCAAGACTAGAAAAACACCGGCAGCACAAACTTGGCTCTGGTGGTTATATGAAATTAGCCACATGAATTGTAAGTATCAATAAATGAAATATTGCATCCAAATAATAAATTGAAAACAATTTTGGTTTTATCAAACCATAGAAGCAAAATTCATGATCTTATGCAAAAATGCACGGCTTTGAATTCAACAGAGTGCCCACAAAAGAGGACCTAAAGATTTCCTTCCAGCAAGGCTATGGAGTTGTGGCTGAATGCCTAAGACTCTTGACTAGGAAAACACAAGTTTCCACTACATCCGACAGGTAGGTTTCCACTACATCCGATATGCAGGTAAATAAACTCAATGAAGTTTATTTAAAATTGAATACTTGTGCAATCTATTCAATATTAATTTCCACCATAAATTAATTATGTGCCTATTTATTTTAAATAGGAAATCAATGATAATACTACACATGACATTGGAATGCAGCCTAGTGAGGGTGGAGCACAACCAGTAGATGAAGGTCATGCTGTACATCTCAGTACTGGATGTATTCATGTGTTATACAAAACACAGTATGGATTGTGTGTGTGAATATGTAATCTAAATAAAGAGATATAAACCAACACACCAATAAGACATTAAATCAAAGGAAATTAATTGAAAAGTAAAGCAAACTCTTAAAACAACAGCTCCTTTGAAATCGTCTTATTGTGCTCTATCTCCAAGGATTCATTGCAAGTACTGGCCCTCAGTTGGTGTAAGCAGCAGCTTGTTAGAATGACAACTTCGGAGAACAAGCTTATGCAAAATGCATGTCTATTTGCTACATGATTTAAGCTATGATATGAAAACTAAGATGCTATGAACTTGAAATAAAAATGCTTGAAAAGATTGCTAAATGCTTATTAGAATGCAACTATAGTAATAGCACTAAATTCACAAATTCTAGGATTGTTTTCAACTCACAAGAGGGCTGCATTTATAGATTTTTGGAGGCAAAAACTTAGTTGGAAAAGATCAACGGTTGAGATTCAGTCTGGTAAGATGACTGGTGAGAGATGGAGAAGTTGGAGAGAAAGATGGAAGCTAGAGAAAAAGAAGGAAGATGTTTCCTTCCCACAAAACCTTTCACTCAAAAATGAAGGCAACTTGCCATTTGTCATCTTTAGTTATGAGTTGGTTTTCTAGTTGAAGATAATTTATCAATTAAATAATAAAATTATTTAATTTCATGTGGCATGTGGTTTTTGGAAACTTCTAATTAAATATTGAAAAATATTTAATTATGTGTGAAATGTGGATAAGAAGTTTCTAATTAAATATATAAAAATATTTAATTAAATATGAGATGGCTTTTTAGAAGATTTTAAAGATGATTTCATGATTTTGGAAAAAAGAAGAATATTTAGAAGATTTAAAGATGATTTTATGATTTTGGAAAAAAAAGAGAATATTTACTTTATTTAAAATAAAACAATGTGATAATTAAATTAAATAAATTGTAAAACTTATTTAATTAATTAAGAAGAATTAGAAAAGTGATTAAATTAAATAAGTAATTAAACTTATTTAATTAAGATAGAAGAATTAGAAAATGAACAATATAAATAAATAATTAAATTTATTTATATGTAGATTGAATTAGAGATTTAATTAAATAACTTGTATTTAATTAATTACTAGACTTATTATAATGTGACTATTTTTAGGTGTATACATTTTCCCCTCTTTGAAGTGATGTGTTTTATGCATTGCTTCAAAGAGTTAAAAAGTTTTCCCCATATGTGAATTTTGGAAAACTAACGCTTGCATGCTCGGGCGATGAATCAGACAAAATTTTGAATTTTTCAGATTTTTGATTTTTTTTTGGAAATTTTTGATGATTTTGAAAATGTACAGTGATTGACTGTCCGATTCATCGGCCGATAAAGTTGATTTGATAAAAACCGCTATTGAAAGATTGATATGAAATGATGATGATGATTTTTTGATAATTGATCTCATGATAGGTGAGAGTCAATGATAGGATGATGATGATTGACCTCCTAATAGGTGAGGATCAATGATAGGTTGATAGATGATGGATCGATTAGATGAAAGGTGAGATGAGGAAGATGATGCAAAATGATGGACAAGAGAGAATGATAAGCGATAGGAGATTGGAAGATAAAATGAGAAGAAAGAAAGCACAAATGGATTCCAAAAATAAATACGATGTTGCCCCAGTCAAACTACAAGCCAAGATGGATTGATGATGATGATGATAGTGTTGTTTGTTGAGGGAAGGATACATCCCAATGATGATGATGACAAGAGTGTTGTTGATAAGGGAAGGATACATCCTGAAACAACACAAGGATAGGGAAGGATACATCTCGATGATGATGATAATGATCAAGGCTTGCAGTAAGGCCAGAACAAGATCAAAGGTATGGTTAAATGATTTGTGTTAGATTGAATGGATTGATTAGATGAGATTGGAAGAAAGGATTGGATGAATTGATTAAGATGAGATTGGAAGAAATGATTGGATGGATTGATTGAGATAATGCAGATGAGATGTGATGGATATGATAATGCTCATGCACAAACTAATATGGATGCCATATATATTAACCATGCATATTTTAACTATGAAAAATGAACTACACACCATTCTCATTCTGTGAACCAACTTTATGCTTATTTATCATCATTGAGCCTTTTGATATGTTGAAAGTTAGTACAAGCATTGATGGTATAATGTAGACCATGATGACCTGAGTACAACTTCCATACAACGTCCGTTGAGATTTGATAGTGCAAGATAGTACAAGCATCTAGGTATAATGAGACCAAGATGACCTGAGCATCACTTGCGTAACAAGCAAGAATTAATCATTTTCCTATGCAAATTCAAAATTTCATCAATAATACTTTGTAGAGCATGTCCCGTGACAATTTGCACAATAATACTGATTAACTCACAAAGAGAAGACAAAGAAAATATCATTCTCCTTCCTAGCCCCTCTAGTTCTAGACATCATCGAGGTACTCTAGAGAAATGATAACAACAATCAAGATTAAACAATTGAACATAAGTGTTAAAGTGATCAAACCATGATTCAGAAGAGATCATCTAATGAGAGTTGATTTGTTTTGTTTTTGATGTTGATTTGGATGGTTGGTTGTTTGATTGATTGCGATTGATGTTCAGCTTGATGTTTAGGATGATTGATGTTTTCACTAGGTTGTCTTGATGTTGCTTGTCTGTTGATTTAAGCTCAAAACAAGTTACCCCCAGTGATTTTTCCCCCAGTCTAGGATGAGACATGACCATTTTATTGATGAAAGCATACGGTTTATTGAATTTGTTTTGGATTTTAGAAATATTTTGATTTTTTTGGATTTTGATTTTGATTTTATTTTATTTTTTGGATTTTGATGTTTTTTTTTTTTTTGGATTTTTGATGTTTCTGGTTTTTGGATTTTGATGTTGTTTTGATTTTTTTGGATTTTGATGATTTTTTTGATTTTTTTATATTTTGATGTTTTCTTAATTTTTTTGGATTTTGATGTTTTCTGATTTTTATTTTTTTTGGAATTTTCAAGGACACTTAAGATGGAATGGGATGACCAATTGAAGAAACAAGATGCCCCACAATATAAGAGAAGATGCATGACGAAGGATATGGTATGAAAGATTTGGATGAAGTGAATAGGATAAGATACATGATTTTCAAGAAGATCCTTAACCTTGTCAAGATCAAAGGTGAAAATGAGGATAATGACCATGAATGATAAAAGGAAAATGGAAGATAGTATATGGATAGGGAGATGGATATGAAAGATAATATTTTCATGATAGGGGGATGGAGGAAGGGTTTAAGCATCAAGTTTCATGACTAATATCCCTCAAATATGTGCTCTAATAGACCATGGGAATGGGAATTAGACTTGTAAATGTTGGCATGATAGTAGAAGTTAAGGCCTTATTCAAAGCTTTGAATTAAAGGAGGAGAATGGGGATTGGATGTTGGATAATGTATAGGAGGTTGGAAGTCTTGGTGATGGATAGATGGAAAGGATGGCAAGATTAAAATTGGCACACACTTGAAGGGTGATGGAGTGATGGAGGAAAAGTGGATTTGGAAGGTGATATGTTTTTAGATGGGAGATGGGGAGAAGCTTTCAGATTAGCAAATTTGGATGCCAATTTTAATTTTATGCTTCTATGAGACTTTTAGGAATCCACATGACTTTTGATTTTGATATTTTCTTTATGGGCCTTTGTGGCCTTTGAGATTTTTCTCTTTGATTTATGGACCTTTGCGGTCTTTGAAATTTTTCTTTTGAATTGATGGGCCTTTGTGGCCTTTTGAATTTTTCTTTTTCTTTGATGGGCCTTTGTGGCCTTTCAAATTTTTCTTTTGATTTTTGGATCAAATTTTCTTTTATTTTTGCATGAATCTTCGAGGAGACATGTTCATCCTTTGATACATGTGGATTTTTATATTGAATCTTTTGACATTTGGCACCCAAATTGCTTCCAAAAGCAATGGGAGTAGTGTATTGAGATGACCAATATGGAGGTATGATGGATGAGTTAATGTAGGAAGAATTTTGAAAGTGGATCAAGGATGTGTGCCTTTGTTGTTCTTGAAGAATAAGAGATGGAGAAATGTGGGACCCTAATATGGATGGAAGGGTTGATGAGCTAGGGTTGGGATGATAAGGACCAAGGATAGATGGAGGGTTTGATGAACTAGGATAAGGACCTAGGATAGATGGAGTGTTTGATGGACTAGGATAAGGACCTAGGATAGATGGAGAGTTTGATGGACTAGGATACCTAGGTTGAACATGAGGTGTATAACCAAGGTCATGAGAATATGGATGTGCTTGGACTGAAAGGGGTTCTAGGATACCTTTCTCATGAAGGCCTAAGCCTTTTCCTTTGTAATTCATAATTTCGCACATCCGTTTACCTATGGGATATGCATTGTTTGTGAAACAATATGCGAGTCCATTTTGAGGAGGATATGATATGGATGAAAGGATAGGTGTTGGAAATAAACTAAAGTGGATAAAGGTGGAGGATCCCAATTTATAGGTGCAGGGTTCATGGATAGCTTGAAGAGGTGTGAGAGGCTCTTGACATGAGGATGATGGGATACTTTGATCTTGACTAGGAAAAGAATCATTAGATGAAGGAGATGGAGTTGCCTGATCATCAGATGGAAGGAAATCTTTGGAAAGGATGGAAGAATTGTTCTACTCTTGGGATGTGATGGAATCATAAGAGAGTATGGATTCATTGAATGGGGTGGACGAAGAACTTGGAAGAACATTTTGTTCCTAAGATGGAAGAGGATTATCATGGGTGAATAATGAAAGGAGGGGATCATCATATGGTTCTTGAGAGATGGGATCTTGATCAAAGATATGAAGGGTTTGTAGAATTTTGGTATCATGGGATGGAGTGGAAAGAATGTTTTGATCAAGATGTGTCGGATTGAAATGAATCATTGGATGTAGAGGATATGATAGAAGAAGGTGATTGAATGGAATCGTTATCTTGGGTGAAAGAATTGTGAGGTTCATTTTGAATTATGGGGGATGAAGATAAATGCATGACATGATAGGATTGGTCAATTTTATTTTATGGCTTAGATTTGGGCTTCTCATTTAACCTTTGCAAAAATTCAAAAACATTGAATTTGGATGATGTTGTTTTTGGAGGAGAAGAGGTTACATTCATATTTCCATCAAAGGACTTCTTAGTTGTTTCCCCTTGTATTTCCTTGATTTTCCTTTGGAGTGCTCTTATTTGTTGGGTAAGATTACTAAGATCATTTAAGGGAGTTTTAGTCTTTTCAGGATCTTCCTTAATTTTCTCCATATCATAGTCAGAGGGAAATTTGGCACCTTGGTTTGCCAATAAAATAAAGTATCCTTCTTTATTTCGCTCTAAGATCTTGTCCAAAATTATGTGAAATTGTGGATCCTATTCAGCTTCTTGAATCATTTCATCGATTATTTCATCATTTGAACTATTCTGAGTACGAAACCTATGAAAAGGATTTTCTTCCCTATCACCCATGTTGTAAAGTGGATCTCTTCTTTGTGTTTTTGGGACCTTGTGACAACAGGCATATGCTTATACCAAATTTTTACTAACTTTGATCACAAATGGGAGAGTGCAATTTGTTGGACACCTTAATCAGAATAGAATGATGGATTCTATTGATATGACTAAGGAATTTCTAATTTTTAGTTTGTGATTCCCTAGATTGAAGGATGATGATCCTGTTATGGGAATTAAACTAGAAATCAGAAATGGATGTGATGATGCACTTTGCGATGTTTTGATCTTAGTTTGAGAAAATAAGGAATTTGCAAAAGCCTAATGTTTCCAAGTTTTTCTCTATTATTGATTTCAATCCCTTAACATAAATTTCGCGGTTTGATTTGTCAACTTCTTGTGTTTTCTAGATGATCTTATCTAAATTAATGTTTTGAAAACCAAGCATGCAATAGGAAGATAATTGTTATTAAAGTTTTAGAATCTAAACAATGAGTGTATGTTCAAAATGTTTTCACAAGTTTTTACATAGAACAAACAATTCAGGCATACTCACTCTTAGTGCTCAAGTAGGTCATCATAATATTCAACAGCCCACATCTTAGAACTGCGTCGACTCACACAGTCGTGTCACCCCCAAAGGGGCGCTTGTGTTTTTGTCTTTTCTAGGTGTGTACTCAGAGTGATAGAAGTAGATACCGGATCCCCTAAGCGAATGGTCCTTAGCAGTTATATGGTGAGTATCTTGGGGGCAAGTTCTTCCCTCCCCTTGCACTATGATTATTAGGATGTTCAAAAACTGACTTTGTTGGCTTCTACACTAAGTTCTTAGTAAGGGTTTCCGTTCGGTGCGTAAAATGATAAACTCCCTCAGGAGATCTCCCAACCTTTAGAACAAAGGCTTTGGGGATGGTTATCTTGCACACTACCGTCGAATTGTGAACTTTCCCCGAATTCGCTTTTGATTATAGTGGGTTGGAAAAATTGGCTTAAGTTGTTCCCATTTAGGTCGTTCCTCTTGGGTGAGTACTTTTTCCCACAAGAGCAGGCCCTCTAAAGGATTTAAGAAAGCATAAAATGAAAAGGTAAGTCTGGCGTTTTGGTCACCCAGTTAAGGGGAGAGTATAAGCCTATTACCCGACAATCACTACAAACAATTTGTTCAGTTTTAAATCCCAAATGACAATTTTCTACACTAAGTGAAGATATTGCTTCACAACAAGCATGGGATTCATTTTATCCAAGATATATCAATTGTTTGGTGACTACCCTAGGATTGGTTTATTTTAAATTTGAATGACTACCCTATGATTGGTTCATTTTAATCCAAATGGCTACCCTAGGATTGGTTCATTTTAATCCAAAAGCATCAATAAAACCACTGGCTGCGATCATGTCAAATCTAGAGAGTAAATTATACAAATTACAAATGCACTAGAAAAAAAGTCATATGCACTGGAGAATATGTGAGAATTTTAAAATTTTAACTCTATCAAAGTTGATAAAAAAAACTACACCATTGGATAGCTTATGAAATTCTACCCCATTTCAAAAACAAAAAACTTCGAAAAAGATCAAAATATGACCAAGATATGGCCATTTTAAGATTGACTATAAAAGCGCTAAAACAGAGGCCATATGCGCTAAAACAGTTCTCGTATGCGCTAAAAAAAGTTCCATATGTGCTAAAACAGTGCCAGATGCACTAAAAGAAGTGCTAGATGCGCTAAAAAAAGTGCCAGATGCACTAAAACAATCCTCGTATGTGCTAAACCGTGAGTTTTTCTCATAACCTGCAATAAAAAAATCAAGGCAAGAGCCCCACGGTGGGCGCCAAAAATGTGTGTGAATATGTGATCTAACTAAAGAGATATAAACCAACACACCAATAAGACATTAAATCAAAGGAAACTAATTGAAAAGTGAAGAAACTCTTAAAACAACAGCTCCTTCGAAAGCGTCTTATTGTGCTCTATCTCCAAGGATTCATTGCAAGTACTGGCCCTCAGTTGGTGTAAGCAACAACTTGTTAGAATGGAAACTTCGAAGAACAAGCTTATGCAAAATGCATGTCTATTTGCTACATGATTTAAGGTATGATATGAAAACTAAGATGCTATGAACTTGAAATAAAAATGCCTGAAAAGATTGCTAAATGTTGATTAGAATGCAACTATAGTAATAGCACTAAATTCACAAATTCTAGGATTGTTTTCAACTCACAAGAGGGTTGTATTTATAGATTTTTGGAGGCAAAAGCTTAGTTGGAAAAGATCAACGGTTGAGATTCAGTCTGGTAAGATGAACAGTGAGAGATGGAGAAGTTGGAGAGAAAGATGGAAGCTAGAGAAAAAGAAGGAAGATGTTTCCTTCCCACAAAACCTTTCACTCAAAAATGAAGGCAACTTGCCATTTGTCATCTTTAGTTATGAGTTGGTTTTCTAGTTGAAGATAATTTATCAATTAAATAATAAAATTATTTAATTTCATGTGACATGTGGTTTTTGGAAACTTCTAATTAAATATTGAAAAATATTTAATTATGTGTGAAATGTGGATAAGAAGTTTCTAATTAAATATTTAAAAATATTTAATTAAATGTGAAATGGCTTTTTAGAAGATTTTAAAGATGATTTCATGATTTTGGAAAAAAGAAGAATATTTAGAAGATTCAAAGATGATTTTATGATTTTGGAAAAAAAAGAATATTTACTTTATTTAAAATAAAGCAATGTGATAATTAAATTAAATAAATTGTAAAACTTATTTAATTAATTAAGAAGAATTAGAAAAGTGATTAAATTAAATAAGTAATTAAGCTTATTTATTAAGATAGAAGAAT
This sequence comes from Sequoia sempervirens, assembly GCA_007258455.2. Lineage (NCBI taxonomy): Eukaryota > Viridiplantae > Streptophyta > Pinopsida > Cupressales > Cupressaceae > Sequoia > Sequoia sempervirens. The sequence goes on from VDFB02241497.1 coordinate 10,625, forward strand.
TAGAAAATGAACAATATAAATAAATAATTAAATTTCTTTATAAGTAGATTGAATTAGAGATTTAATTAAATAACTTGTATTTAATTAATTACCAGACTTATTCTAATATGACCATTTTTAGGTGTATACATGGATTAATACAATTAAACATCTTTAATTGCAATTGGTGTATTAATTAATGTAATATTTCGTGTTTCAACTTTAGAGCATGTAGAGTGTGATCAACATGTTGAGCATGACTAGGCTAAACAAGATCAAGAACATGATGTGGCCCCATCAGGTAAAGAGGACCACTCTAATGTTCTTTTAAACATATTTAATTGTAATTGGTGTATTAATTAATGTAACCTTTCATGTTTCAACTCTAGAGGATTTAGAGGATGTTTAGCACGTTGAGCATGAGGCTATAAGACAAGATCAGGAACATGATGTGGCCCCATCAGGTAAAGAACACCACTCTAATGTTCTTTTAATTAATGAAATATGTGTAACAATAATAATAAAACATATCAATTTAGCATTTCTTTGTTATTGCAACAGACCCCTCTTGCAGCGGCCTCCACATCGTGAGTACACGACTAAGCATACATTAAGATCACAAGCAAAAGGCAGAACAACTGAAGGGGGGACAAATAATTTAGAAAATGATACTCCACTTCTTTTTTTAGCTGCAAAAAAGAAAAAAAAAGTGATTGTAATCATATTATGACAACCATATTTTTGATAATATGTTAATGAATGTTAAAAACCGATATTTTTGACAACCATATTTTTGATAATATGTAAAAACTGAAAGAATGAATGTTATATGTTAATGAATAAATGTGAATATGTTAATGAGTGAATGTTATATGTTAATGAATGATATGTGTTATATGTTATTAATGGATGAGTGAATGAATGTTATATGTTATTAATAGATGAATGAATGAATGTTATATGTTACATGTTACCAATCAGCTACTTGTGACAAGGAGTTGTTTTTTTCTCTCGCCTTTTCTCTGTAAGAAAGGAGATTTAGCTCTGGGTTTGTGAATTGGGATTTTTATCTATGCATGCAAAGAAACTGATAGGCTTTAATGAGATAGATATATGGAGAGTGTATGACATAAAAGGCTACATGGTTGTTACCTTTCAAACTTCTAATACACTATCAGATGATAATTGTTAATGTTCCAGTTCTTTGAGGGAAGATGTTTGAACGAATAATTTAAAAAAAAAAACTGCATGGTTTCATCGCAATTTCGATGAACATAGCCTGATGAACCACAAAAATTTGTGACGAGGTTATTGTACACACGATGTAGTTTTCATCGTAATGACAACAACAGTTTACTCCACCTCGTCAAAAAATGGACAAATATTTGGTTTTTTTTTACGATTTCAAATGGGCGTTCTGCAACGTTTTATGATTTTTTGCATCGATATATGGACGAAGTTACGTTGATTTTGCGACTGACACCGCAAACATTTTCTATGGCGTTGACCAACAATGTTGGGTCGTGGTTTCAATGTATAAAAATTGGTCGTTAAAGCGACAAAAATCCAACAACGAAATTTAAATCAGTGTTGCGTCAGTAAGTCGACAATATTTTGTCGATATGTCACCAAACATTCGTCAAAATTTGTAGTCAAATACAGTAGTGAGTAATGGTTGTTTTATTATGCAAACAAGGTTAATCATTACCTATCTAATATAATGTGTTATTTTTTTTTCTTTTTGCAAAAATGTATTGATAAACTCAAAGAAGGGGATAACGTTAGGGTGTTGGATCCATTTGATGGTGATGCTATGGGCATTGGGCGGATTCACTCCCTATCTATTGTACATGGAGTCAATTTGAAAGGAACAGGAGATGCAAATGTAAACATTTTAAAGGTCACAAATAACATACCCCTTGTTTATGAAGACAAAATACATGGAATTGTTCATCTAAAAGAGAAAGAGGGAACCTTCACAAAGTGGCCACTAAAATATTTGCAGAAAATGACATAGTTGAACATGTTTATCATGTACTAGTTAATGTTAGACTTCTTGGCTCACTACTTTATGCAGTATTTTGAATGTGTTGTTCAAGGATCTTAATTATCATGGTGTATTTGAAAGAGTTGGAAACTCTTAGACAACTTCGACATTTTTTACTATATTTACATATATACTCTTAGACAACTTTGACATCTTGTAACTTATATATATATATATGCATTAAATTTTTTATTGCAGATTACATTTATTTATCATGATGTTGAATCAATCTTTTAATTCTAATATGTAGCTTGTTCGTATATGTAATATTTTTATTTGCTTTTATGTTTTAGTTCAAGTTTAATATTATGTTAGTTTTGCATTGTAAAATTTATGGTACTTAATAAATTATTCATTTCATTACTATATTTACTACCAATTAATGGAAACCAGTAAATAAAAATGACTAAATTAATGACTAAATATATGATTAAAGTAATGACTAAATTAATGACTAAATTAATTACTAAATATATGACTAAATATATGACTAAATATATGACTAAATTAATGATTAAATATATGACTAAATTAATGACTAAATTAATGACTAAATTAATAACTAAATATATGACTAAATTAATGACTAAATATATGACTAAAGTAATGACTACCATAACTAAATAAATGACCTATTAACAACAATCAATAACTAAATTAATGACTAAATGTATGACTAAATATATGACTAAATAAATCACTACTATGAATAAATCAATGACTAAATCAATGACTAAAATTGTTTAGTCATAAATTTAGTGGTGTTATAAATGACTACAAATAAAACACTAATAGTCACGTGACTAAAGTTAGTCGTTTATATGCAATTTTTAGTAGTTTATTTAGTCATATATTGTTGTTTGTATACTAGTGGTGAGTAGATTTTTCAAAAATCAAATCAGAAGTAAACTTTTTTTGCTAGAAAACATGTTTCCTGCAAGCTAAATTCCACTATTTTTTTCAAAAATTCATAACTTTTTCTTTAGCATTAGATTTTAGCAAATATGATATCATTGGAAAGCTAGAGATGAGAACTTTCCATCCACAAAGGTATTGAGAAGATTTTTTGTCATTTTGTACCAGATATTTCAAGTTGAAGTTGTCTTGTGCTAATTTATTTAACAGGCAATAACTTTCGCCCTAGTGCTTTGATTTTCAAAAACAAATAGGCATTGGAAAGGTCTTAAAGAGCACTACACAGTCATAAGGCTAATTTTTCCAAAAAAATTCCTAGGTTCATGTTGTATTAGAAATTGTAATTTTTGTTATTTTGAGCCTATTGAGCATTATATCTTGGAAAAGGCTTTGTAAATGCATTAAATTATAAAGTGTCATCCTTACAATATTTGGGGGGTGATCTTTGATACTAGTAAAAAAGGTGGGAGTGTATGATGTTCTCTTTTGGTGTTCCTTTGTAATCATCTGAGGATTGTATCATGGATTTTTCTACTCATCCTTTTGTAATAGTTTTGGATAAGGCTAATTATGAGTCTTGGAATAAAAGGCATTTTAACTCATCTCAGATGGCTAAATTTTTTTCCTTACCTTTATGGACTCATGCATGAATCAAACACACCTAATAAGAAGAATGTTTGGGGTAATAAAATTGATCATGCAATAGGAATAATTGATTGCCATGTTGATTATGACACTTTGTTGTCTATAGTGGGCATTGAATGTCCTCGCACAATTTGGACCAAGATTTGGAAGATGTTTGGAGACCCTCATGTTTCTCCATTCCTAGATGATCCCATTGTAGATTGCCTAATTCCACTTGATGATGTAGATAATATACCCTATGATGATGATACTTTATAGAAGCTTAAGTATTATGCACATCTTGAACGTTCAGATAACATAGAGACTTCTCTTGCTTCTCATCCTCATGTTGAGATTACATCGACATCACCTATTGAAGATTCAGATTCCAGAGATGCTTCGTCGAGAGCCTCCAATGATACATTATAGAAAGATCATTTATGTTCTTTGGATCCAATTCATTGCGACTAATTTCTATTAGAAATATCTTGTTTTTTTGTAGAGTCCCTCATCTCATATCTAGATGAAACCATTGAGGACATACATCTTCTCTTTGAGGACCACTCTTTTTCCCTTGCATCTACTGTTGCTACTTCAGAGTTTAGAGTTGCTTCTTTGAAATCTTCCAATGAGTTCTTGCAGTAGGATATCTATAATATTCCTTATTCAGCTTGGGATGATCTCTTGATAGGTATTTCAGATTTGTTTATGCCAAACACATATTGCAAATTTGGGAGACACTATTGAGTGTATTCATCTTCTCTTTGATGAAGTTGATTCTTCTTCAGTTGTTGTGAGGGATCACTTTGAACCTCTCACTCATGGTAATTCATTATAGTTTGACATGAGTATGGATACTTTGAATCAACATTTCGAAGAGACATCTTCATAAGAGATACTTGAGTCTTTGGTATATGCTCTACATCAGTCTCTAAGAGATTATGATTTGTCATCTTCAACAGTGTCGCTTAGAATGCCTGATTTGATTGTGGTAACTTTCAACATCGACATGGGGACACTTGAGTTTCAAACTTCTAAGACTTCAAACATTCTGCACTTTCTTCCTATGTATTCCTTTCAAGACTTGGGATATAGTGTTCATACACCTTTGGTTGTGTTTCTTCCTAACGAGAAGAACGTTGTTTGATGATTGTGGACCATCTTCTACATCAAGTTTTGAGCATCTACCATTGGATATCTTCAGGGGAGCTACTTAGTCCTTTTCTTCTCTCTATTATGGGGGGTGTTCTCTCTCTATTTTGTGGGGGGATTCTTCTTCTTTGGGGGGAAATTTTATATGTACATGGGTACTTAACATGGCCTCATTTTTTGGGACCCATCATCTTTTACATCCTCCTAAGTTGTGCTTAAGGGGGGGTGTTGGTGTAGGTTTTTATTTTTCTAGTGGGTTAATTTATTTTCCCTTAGTCCTAAGTTTTTCCTACACTTAATTAAGATTTCTTAGGATAATAAAGTGATTTTATTATTTAATAACTAGGAAATAAGTGATGAGGTGTCCCCTTCCCTAAATATTAGTAAAATTTAAATGGATCATACAAGTTTTTATACTAGAATGATACAAAAAATAGGAAAAAGAAATAAAACTGGAAATAATTCCAATTTTAAGTCTCCATAATTCCACAAATTTTAAACTTCACAAAATAAAACAACTCTCATCCTTTTATATAAATAAGGAAACTGAAGAGTTCCACTAGAGCACATGAAAGAGAATCAAAGAAATGAATCATAGAGTAGAACATGGCATATGACAGTTGGCACAAGAATCTTCTAGAATAAGTCAAAAAATATTTTGACTTCCTTCAACAACTAAAACTTTCTAGACTCAAGTCCCAGGACACAATCAAGGTATCAAATTGAATTGAATAGGTCATCAACCGAACCCTCAAACAAAATGTTGGAACTAGTTGGATATTTAGAATGATCAGGTGGATATAGAAATTATGATCTATTAGCCTTAGATTCATGCCTCCAAGCTACTGGTTTTGGAAATATGTATGTGGGTGTAACACTTCAGAACTTGGTGTTAAACAAATCCATCAAGAAAGACCCTAATCCTCGATTCCATAATTACCCACACTCCTTCACTATACACCTCTCCTACATAGGAGTTCCTGAAATATTTATCCCAACCTAGACAATGTTGTTTTATCTGCTTGCAACATTATTTTTCTTGACTGTCCATACTCGAAGCTTGTCCAACAACCTATCCCTCTGACACATAAAATTCCATGTGTCATTTCCCTTTTAAAGCCCACAACAAGAAAATTATTAAAATGAAACATTCCTTGACATTAGTTCCTCCAAAACACCATATTAAAATAGCATGCTTTAAAATTTTAACTAAATTGCCGACTTAAAGGGGTTTTCGGATGCTTGATGCACTCAGAAAAAATTGAGTGGCCTATTTAAACATTTGCACAAATGCACTGTTTACCTAGGTACCCAACACCCGATTACTTGACTTCCTTCAAAACACTCAAGGTTCCTTATGTGTTCACCTAAAACAAACCATAAAACCCAACCACTACCTTTGTCAGTCTTTTCATACCCACAGGTTTTTAACTTGTGGCCGTAGCATCTTGTGCATCTTTCGCAACAAAATTATCCTGATTGCACATTTGGGACCAAATTTCTCAGAAACCCAATTACCTGGATTCCCAATAACCTTGTAATTCGACGTGAACCATTTTAGAGTATCTAGTTTTCCCTTATGGTTATCTCTTGAAGCAATTAACCAGCTAGCAACTTTTGGAAATAATGATTTTTCAACTTGGATCCCCAAGCCTTGCATTCTTGAGGCATGTTGTGAGATCACACAACACTAAAGCCTAAGGAGAAAGAATTGCATTCACACTACATGTAGAATTGAAAATAATATTTACTAAAAATAATATGTGTTGTATTGTGAAACTTCCAAGAATGGGATAGTCACCTCCCTAAGAATTGTCTTGCAAACCAATTTTAAATCTAGAACAAAATGAATCATCCTAATCCAAGATTCCTTATGAACTATAATCGTGATACAAAAATAGAAAAAAATGGAATATGTTAAGGGACTTGCGGAAGGACCTCTATATGAGGTAGGTTACAAACAACCACCATGGAGAGATAATAGAGGTGCTCATACATTAAAAAATAACCCACCACAAGATTACATGGGAGATAACAAGAAATCAAACTATAGAGGAGGAAGAGGTTTTAGTGGAAACAATCGCAAAAGAAGTGATGCCACATGCTATAATTGAGGAATGATAGGCCATTATGCTATAGAATGTTGGGCAGAAAAGAAAAAGGAAATGTCCCTTTTGTGGAGATGATTATCATGACATATTCAAATGTGATGAAGCATAGCAATACTATCAAAATACAACACATTCCAGAGTGATGACTCACAGAACCATAAAGGAGCTAGAGAAATCAAAATAATACCTGTTGGAATCAAGGAACACTGAGAGGGGGGGTGAATCAATGTTCTACAATTTTCAACTTTATTAATCTGATCTTTAAAGTACTGATAACATTCAACCAAAATAAATATGCATGAACATAAAGCAAGCAACCACAACACCATAACACAAGGATTTTTTACGTGGAAACCCTATTAGGTGAAAAACCACGGTGGAGGTCAATCCACAATATTATCTGAGTATACTCAAAAAGATGTTTACAAAATGGGAATGCACTTGCATTCAGGCACACTTCCTAGAGCTCACTTCTCAAAAACAAAAAGGCTCACTACCTTAGAAAAGTATTTGGATAACATCCAAAATATTTAAATTGAGAAATTAGCTTCTACTAATGCCTAATTATAGTTTTGGATAAGCTCATCAATCGAATTCTTGACCTTCTATCTAATTTTGCTCTTCTACCCTGTCTGCTTTAACTCTCATCACAAATCCTTTTATGCACAAGTGAAACTGTGCATAATCACTCTAAAACCCTTCTGACATTCATAACATACATCAACACACTTCGTACATACATCAAAATGATATAATCAATCACTTATATATATTTGCAACTAAAGATTTAATCGCTACATGTCGGCTCCAACAAAATATGAAATATTTACAAATTGTTAGCTCAATCCATAATTAATTTTCAATGCGCACCAACCAAATTCGGTCACAACATAGTGAGGACCCAAATCAGCATGCTTGAACACAAAAACACTTAAACAATTACTCCTCGAATATCTACAACGGAGCTACATTCACTTAGTCGGCCTTTTTGCACTGTTAAACATAAAATCAATTAACCAGATCTTCTAACTTGCACACGGATTGATACGAGGATCTAAGATTCAATAATAATAAAGATCATATACCAAACGACCTTCCCTAAGATCCACAACTCAAAATCATAACAAAAAATTGCATGTGAATCGATGAACACAATTTTGTTGGATGCTCTATTCTTGCTTGATAGTTAATCACAAAACTTTGATCTAACTTCTGGTATGATAAAATGGTGTCATGTGGATCAAATTACTGACTAGGGTTTCCATCAATGACAACACTAGATAACTTGTGCAGTGTCTCTTTCCAACAATCTCCCCCTTTGGCATTGATGGCAACACTTAGTGAAAAATGACTAAGTGTTGGATCAGTACCAACATGAATACACTTCCAACCTTCAAAACTCCAAAAACACAACTCCCTTTGAGATGATTAAAGAATTTTTCACTATCCCATTCTCCCCCTTTGACATCAATGGCAAAGATGGGGAATCCGCATACTAAAAATCAAACAAAAACTTCAAACTGCATATGTATAAACTTGTTTCTACAACTTACATAAACTTGAATAGATCTACAAAATTGTTCTTCAAAAGGCTCAAACTAGTGTCCCAGCTCTTCTTGAGACTCTTCAAAACAGTCATGTGACCACAAAATAAGTAAGATTGCATCTCTGTTGATTCAAGGGTCATCGGATCACTGACCGCCAAAGCATCTTGTGCTTCCTTCCATGCACTCAACATTGTTTCCATCTTCAAACCAATTAGTCCTCTAAGCTCACAAACCCTTTCAACAATGTTACCTTCTTCATGCTTCAAACTTTTGATCTTGTCAAGCAGGGATATGACTTGACCTTCTTGCTTTCCAACAGAAATAGTTAGAGGATCGAATGCTTGTGTGGCATCTGCTAACTGTTTCTCACATTCTTTCATTTTCTTTTCAATGTCCTCAGTGAACTTAGATAAAGATAGACATGATTTATAAATGTTACCATCTTCAGACAAAGCACTTTGGATATTCTTTACACAAGTAGCTAACAAAGATTTATCATTAGCTATCATCCCTTTCAACCTACTGAACCTTTTAGCATCAAACTCCTTTTGAACCTTATCCATAGCTGACTTCTCAAGTGACTCAAAATGAGTACTTACAAAAATAACAAGCTTCTTCAGCTGACAGGATGGAGAATCGTATGAATCCTTGACATATGAAGGCATGATCTTCTCTAGAATATCGGATGCAAGATTCAACAACTCACTATCTTCAATATGTGATTTCAGATTTTCTTCCCTTGCCTTGGCTTGAGAAAATGACGCAACTTTCAATTTCTCAATGGGAGGAAAAGTAGCCAAGTTGATAGGACCTTTAATCAATTCAGGATCAAAATCCTCTTGTTGCTATTCCAAAAACTCCTTCACTTCCTTATCAATGTCTCTTGCTTCCACAGGAATCTCCTTCACTTTATCCTTCTTCTCTTCAGTCACTAATTCTTGCATGGCTTCAGGAATCTCTTTTTCTTCAACCGACACTACTTTAGGAGCTTCAATCTCCATAGGAATTTCAGCATCATGTATATCTAGAGGATTTAGAGTGTCCTCAAATGTATCTTATTCATTTACCAGGCCAGATGGAGCATCATGCACTTCTTTAGAAACAACATTGTATTTGTTCTTTAACAGAATTTCCTTGGGGATTTTCTCAGTATCCTTTGCAACTTCTTCAGTCTATCCAATCATCAGCTTGTTCACCCTTTTTTTTCTCTTAAAATCCCTTTTTTCTTCATTTATTATATTCTTCATTTCTTCTAATGACATCACCGGAAACAGATCAACAAGTGTCCATTCTCTCATTTTCTCTTCTTTTGTCCTTGCACTCACTCTTCTCATTTCTAAAACTTCATATAGACTTTTGGGTAACGCAGACATTATTTCAATAAGAGTCATATTGAAATTATTCAAGTACTTTATTGAAGCTTCCTCAAGAACTCTTTGACCGACACTGTCAAAGGTTTCATGACATTCACAAAGAGGCCTAAGATTACCATCCTTAATCAATTCCCTATCCACTTCTTCTATAGATATACCTGATTTGTATGTTTTCATCTTTTTTCCTTTCTCTTCACCAGAGGGCTTGTCCTTAGAGACATTTGTTTCCTTTGTGCCCTTTTGCTTAATTTCTCTTATCTCTTCATCTTCAGAAACAACATAAACTCTTGTGCTCTTGTCCTTCTTCCTTTTTCCTTCTCTCTCGGATGTCTTGGCTTGAGATTTCATAGGAATTGACTTCTTTGTAGGACTAGATGAGAGAGTAGAGATTATTGTAGATCTAATTTGAGTAGAGGATGTTGTCAAACTAGCAGATTCATTTCTAGCTGACTCTCCTACTTTAGCTTGTTCTCTCTTTCTTCTAGCTTCTCTCACAGCTTCTGCAGATATACCCATGCTCTTTGCAAAGGCTTCCACTTCCTTCCTTACTCTCCAGACTATCATAGGTTTCTTCAACTACTCATGTACTTGCGTATCTTCTTCTTCATAGGTTCCAAAACTCTCTTCTGTCGGATCCCGAGGTCTACTCAACAAATGTTGTGCATATAGTTCCAAGATGTTCTCCTCAACTTCATAGCACATTGGCATAATCCAGACCGTTCTAAGATCTACAACATCCATCAAACATTGATCAATATCAACCATGAAGCAAATTGTATCCTTATACTTCTCCACAATAGAAGTAGGAATTCTTTCTCTTGCTTGCATTTCATTTTGAAAGTTCTTGAAATATCCCCATATAACAATTTTCCTTGTTTTACTATCACCAACTCTGTGCAAAATATCTCTAATTTGAACAGCTATAGGCTTATTACCTTTCCAATGCACTTTTCCAACTCTTGGAACTTCATTCGTGAAATAAAGGAATAAGCACAACAACAGATTACCATATTTAAAGGAATTCTTCTTATCTTTCTTGATTTTCCAAGATTCTCCATTAACTGGCTTCTGAGTAACTCACATAAATCATACTCTGCATTCTCCTTCACCATCTAATATGCTACATAGATAGCTATACCAGATACAAAATTATCCTAGCTGGAATGATAGATTTTGTAACCAATGACCATAGATGCAAATCTGACATCCACTTCAATAATATCATCAATTGTTATAGCTCTTTTATCAAAAACTGAACCAGTTGCATTAGTAACTATCTGATTCTTTACGAACTTCAAGATCGGCAACCCACTGGAGGAATTTAAACTAGTAACAACGCTTATAGCTTCTTTTGTAATCTTAAAAGGTTGACTCAACCACATAAATTCAGCATGAACTCGGCTCAAAATATACTAGACCCACTAGTTTTCTTCAAACACGAGAAATTTTACAATTTTCATGAATTTCTTCTCCTCTAAGGTTTTGAATTCGGGTTTTACCTTGAAATCTTCTCCAACTATATTATTTGAGTATAAATTCAACAACTATGAGCTTCCTAACTCCTCAATATTTGCATGAATGTATGCCCTAATGTCTTCAATATGCAAGACGTCATACAAAACAAATGAAAATACACCTAAGGGCTCTGTCTCAATAGATTTGAAAGGATGCCACTTGAATTTCGAACGAGGCCTATCCTTGATATCAACTACCAACGAAGCAGCCATTTTCACAAATTCACAAGCTCATAAGTTTTCTCGATAAATACCTTTTCCCTAGATTAGGGTTTGATCGTCGAATCACCTTCACACTGAATCTTCGCCAAAGTTCACCAAAGTTCACTTCACAGCTCTCCAAACTTATTCTTCTTAAGGTGCAAAGTGACAAATGAAGAATACAAATGACCTTTTATCATTTGCACACCTAACTTTTGTTGCAATAAATGCTTTTTCCCTAACCCATCTAGATACCCTGTTTCCATACTCTGTGAAAGATAACTCTTCTGAAGACCTTCAATTCTACATAAATACTCTCTCCAACTATTTCAATAGTATTTGTAGATCATCAATTCAATCGTTGCACTTATCCATATCCCGGTACCAGCTACTGGTAGGGGGTTTGAAGAATTTTCTTGAGAACTCCCCCTAGGCCAGAGGCCTTAATCTAATTCCTGGAGGAATTACCAAAAGAATTTCTAGACCCTAATTCTAGTGCTGACTCATTTCCTACAATAGAGGGACTCTTCTTCACCCATATCTTCTTCATTTGCTTCCTGATCTCATCTATAGTAACCTTTCCTTTTCCCTTTTCATCCTTCTACATGTTTTTCCCTTGATTTATTGGACCCTTCCTACTTCTACAAAATCTAGCAATGTGACCAGATTTGTTTCAATTGTAGCACACCACATTTCTTTGTCCAAACCAATTGTTCCATTGATTTTCTCTTGATCTGCACTAGTTAGAAATATGGCCAAATCTATTGCATGTATAAAATCTGACATCTCTATAAAATTTGTTCATCATATTTCTACATTCATTTGACTTATGACCATACTTATTGCAATTGAAACACTGACCAAAAAATGATGGAACACTTGAATTCATTCTACTTCTACATTGACTAGCCATATGACCAAATTTATTGCAAAAAAAATAGTAACCATTGAACCTTTGAGCATTAGGTTGTCTTATTGGATACCTTTTAGCTTTATTCATTTATTTTCCTTGCCTAAATCTCCTTTGTCCAAATCCAAAACTTTCTCCTTTCTCATATCCAAGTCCTCACTTGTCACCTTCAATCCTCTAACTTTTAATCAATTTATCAAGCTTGGCTGAGCTAATCTTGAACTTCTCCTTGAATTCATTTATAGTAGAAAGTTCATCTCTAAGATCAACAATCTACTTTTCAAGCTCTTCTTCATTATTTGTGGATTGTTCCAATTCAAGCTCCAACTTATTGAATCCATCAGTAATTCAGTTGCATTCTTCAGATTTTTCTTTCAAGGACTGAGCAAGCTTCTCTTCATTCTTCTTTATGTCTTCAATCTCCTTGGTCATCCTCATCAGAACAGATTCCATTTCATGCTTTAGAACAACATTTTCTCTACTAATCTTTTCACATTCTTCTGTCTTTTCCTCCAAGGCTTGACTCAGTTGCTCATCTTCAATGCTTTTACTCTCTTTCTGCTTGATTTGATCATAGACTTCCCTTCTCTTCTCTCTTGACTCATGGATTTTATCTTTCAATGATTGAATCAAATTCTTAGCATTCTTGAGACTTTCTTGTAAATCCCAAACTTCATATTTGGACTGATCAAGATCATCTAGGGCCACCAAAAGTTATTGTTGAAGACTACTTGAATCCATTGAATTACTTTCCCAAATCTTCCCCAAGATTTTAAACTTCTTATGAGGAACTAGGCTCTGATACTAATTGTTGGAATCAAGGAACACTGAGAGGGGGGGTGAATCAGTGTTCTACAATTTTTAACTTTATTAATCTGATCTTTAAAGTACTTATAACATTCAACCAAAAGAAATATGCATAAACATAAAGCAACCACCACAACACCATAACACAAGGATTTTTTACGTGGAAACCCTATTAGATGAAAAAACACGGTGGAGGTCAGTCCACAATATTATCTGAGTATACTCAAAAATATGTTTACAAAATGTGAATGCACTTGCATTTAGGCACACTGCCTAGAGCTCACTGCTCAAAAATAGAGAGGCTCACTTCCTTACAAAAGTATTTGGATAACACCCAAAATATTTGAACTGAGAAAGTAGCATCTACTAATGCCTTATTAGAGTTTTGGTTAAGCTCATCAATCGAATTCTTGACCTTCTGTCTAATTCTGCTCTTTTGCTCTATCTACTTTAACTCGAATCAAAAATCCTTTTATGCACAAGTGAAACTATGCATAATCACTCTACAATCCTTCTGACATTCATAAAATACATCAACACACTTCGTACATGCATCAAAATAATATAATTCATCACTTATATATATCCGCAACTAAAGATTTAATCGCTACATGTCGACTCTAAAAAAATATGAAATATTTACAAACTATCAGCTCAATCCATAATTAATTTTCAATGTGCACCAACCAAAGTTAGTCACAACATAGTGAGGACCCAAATCAACATGCTCGAACACAAAAAAACTTAAACAATTACTCCTCGAATATCTGCAACGGCTACATTCACTTAGTCGACCTTGCATTGTTAAACAAAAAATTGATTAACGAGATCTTATAAATTGCACACGAATCGATACAAGGCTCTAAGATTCAAGAATTACAGAGATCATATACAAAACAACCTTCCATGAGATCCACAACTCAAAATGATAACAGAAAATTGCATGTGAATCGATGAGCACAATTTTGTTGGATGCTTTGTTCTTGCTTGACAGTTAATCACAAAACTTCGATCTAACTTCCGGTATGATCAAATGACGACGTGTGGATTGAATCACTAACTAGGATTTCCATCAATGAAAACACCAGATAACTTGTGTAGTGTCTCTTGCCAACAATACCACCGCAAGGAGTTAAAAATTTATTAGAAAATTGATAACTACTCATCAAATACATCAAATTAAGACTATTCTAGTGAATAAAAATAATGGATAATTAAGATAAAGAAGAAATCCAAAACAAAGGGAAATAAAGGCATAGTGTTGAATAGACAAGGAATAAACATCAGTAAGAATAGACAAAGGGAGATTAAAGAAATTAGTTAAGAATCATAACCGAAAGAAGAAGAATATGATTACTTTTAGCCAAATAAGCAACAAAATGATAATATAATAGAGAAAGAAAAGCATCATCATGTAACAACAAAAAGATGGCATAGAATGTTTTTTAGAGGAAGAAGTTATGATGTTGAAAAATCTAGCCTTGTTGGTCCAACAAAAGGACCTCCTAGTAAATTAAAACAACTAAGAAAATATTGGAACAAACAAAAACAACAAGTCCATCAAATTGTAGAAGATTGAAATTGGAAGAATGGCTCTCTTTCAATCACCGTACATCTTACTAACAATAAAGTCAAACATGTGATGGTAGATCTAGGTGTGGACCTAAACATTATTCTAGCAACCACTTGGGAGAGGTTGGGTAGACCCAAGTTAATCAAAACACCAATGAACATAAATTTGGTAGATGACGCTAGCATGGAGACCTTAGGAACATGGAAAAATGTGGAAGTAAACATAAAAGGACTCACATAAATTGTTGACTTTAAGTTTATTTAAATGAGGAAACCATTTAGCACCTTTAGAGCATTGCTAGGACTAATGTGGTTTGTAAATTTTAATGGGATAGTAGACTCAAGAAAGGAAGAGATATCTTTGGTGGATGACAATAGGATAGTTCATATTCCACTAGGATAAAGAGAAGATAGAACATATGTAGAAGGAATTGAACAAGACAGAGAGGGGGAAGATCCCAAAAATCTCTATTCTATCTCAAGACTACCTACTGTAGAAGAAAAAGTAGACCCCAATAGCTTTGTAGAAATTGAACTAGAAAGTGACAATGATAGTACTAATAGTGAAGAAGTTTTAAATGCATGGATGCAAGGAGAATATGTATTAACTTCCTAAAAGGTCTATGGCTTCTATAGAGCATTTATGGTACACAAGAAACCTATTAGACCTCTACAAGCTACTGCAAACACAATAAAGATACCACAAATGGATAAAATGTCCCAAAAAAATTATGCCAACATCCTATTGACTTATCCCAACACAATCAAAAATATCAATACACTGAAAATTAATAACCTTTGGAAATGAAAAGGATATCTAAGATATTTACACATGAGACTAGAAAAATAATAACACATAAAATGACCAATCATAACAAGATAATTACAACTTAATGAGTTAGGTTTCATTATCATTCAATAATGGGTAGGCTCGAGTTTGAACATTAATTTCCTTGACCTAACCCTAAAAGGATAAAACAAGGGATCAAAGAAGAGTATTATATAACCAAACTAACCTGGCTCAAATAAAGTTAGCACATATAATGTACTACAATCTTTTATACACTAGAGATAGAAATAACTCATTGGGAAAATAGAGCCATAGGAAAATGATGGTCATAAAAACACGGGAAGTTGAGAAAATGGCTAGACCATTTATTACACTCATTTCACAAGAAAACTATAAATACACTGTTCACTTTCCCATTTTTACTGACCATGCATTCTATTCTTATTAAACTCATGCATGAAAGCTACTTCGTGTCAAACCCTAAGAAAATTCTAATTCCACTGCAAATTCCAACTTTTAAAAATGGTCACACCTACCCTTGTCGATATTTCTCAAAAACCAAGGCCCAAATACAAAAGATTATCTTACAAAGAAATGGAGACTAACCCAACAAAGGCATTCTAAAAGGTACCCGTGGATGTCATCTACATAGAATATATTCTAAAATATATTCATGTATCCCTCGCGGAGATTGATCATACTAAATTTGAAGTTCTAAGGCATACTCTCGTACAACTAGGCACACAACAATATCTATCATAGTATAAAAACATCTCAGAGAAATGACTAGATGTTTGGAAGGAGTTTCCAAACTTCATGGTGCAAGAAGATTGGGTCTAGATCATACTAAGTTGATTCTACATATGATGAGTATCTCTACTTGGACTGGCCCTACAGAATCACTAAAGATGCAATCGAAGTTGTAACGGGCCTATGGGAATAGGGAGAAGTTCCACCAAACAAGGCCATCAAAAAGGTGGAAGTCACACGGATAATCAGAGCAACATATGATGGTCAGAGCCTCAATGTCAAGGTCTGTGCAGGATCATAGGGGGCCAAACAGTGGCAATGCAACAAAAAAACACGACATGAAGAAGTGAAAAGCGCGAAAATCACATTTGACTCTTTGGGTGGGTTGGAAAAAAGTACATTTTGGTAAGGTAAAACCAAAGAAAAATGGATATCCATTATTAATGGATATCTACTTTTAAAAAAATGGATATCTGTTACTGATTATATTTTAGATAATATAATATCAATTTGTTATATTAATATTAATATATGATATATATATTAATATACAATATATAATATATGTAATATATACAATATATAATATATGTAATATATATATAATATATATAATATATTCATATATGTAAATAATAAATAATATTATATA
>VDFB02241498.1:0-12398 GCA_007258455.2 Sequoia sempervirens
GTATGGATATTTTGAATGCCCTCAAGGAGAATTTGTCATGTGCCCAAATCTAGCAAAATATGTATGCATATCAACATAGAACAAAGAGAGTTTTTGAGGTTGGCGATATGTTTTACTTGATCCTAAGGAAGATTGGAGAGGTTGCATATGAACTGGAGCTACCTAAGGACAACATGATTCACAATATCTTTCATGTGTTATGCCTCAAAAGGGCACTTGGACAACAAGTCACACCCTCATTGGAGATGCCCCTCTTGATGATGAAGGAAAATTGATGCTTGAACCCAAAACAATTTTGGATGTGAGGGAGAAAAGGCTGAGGAACAAGGTAATCTTAGAGTCCTTGGTGAAATGGAAGAACCTACCTATTGAAAATGCAACTTGGGAAGGTGTGGATATTTTTGAGCATCCAAATATGAGGTTGCTTGAGGGAAAGCAACATTTGGGAGGGGAGGACTGTCATGTACCCAATGCTTTCTAGTTCAAAATTTGAAAAGAGTGGGAAAATAGTGTTTTTCAACACTAAACTAAATATATTTAAATAATATAAAATAATAAAAAATATTTTTAAATAATAAAATTCAATTTGGGTTGACCTAAATTAAATATTTTTAAATAGTATTACAAGGAATAAATAAAATAAAAAACTATTGGTCAGCTTGCTTTGGGACCTAGAACCTATGATTTGGCAGGTATAAATACTTGTATTGCCTATTGGGGAAAGATATGAAGATTTTTTGATGAATTCTGGGCGCTATATCCATAGGACAAACACCTTGCTATATGCACATGAAGGTCTAGGAGTTTATGAGAAAGAATACCCTTGTGCTGACACATCTCTATGGAGGTAGATTCAAGTTGAGTTTGTGGGATTGTTATAGGTTGAAGGCAAAGTTTAGATTTGGGCACTCAGACTAATTGGTAGCAGCATCCAAACACATGGATCTAAAGATCAATAGTAAGGAACTTGATCAGATTACTTTAAATCAAATTTTCTATTACCTTAGGAGAGTAAGGATTTGAGGGTTTCACACCTCAAAACCCTAGGTGGTCACTATTGTGAAGTTTGTGTAGATCTAGGGTGGAAAGTCCAAGGAATATTTAATCTGCAATCAAATCATGGATAAACAAAGGAGTTAGGGTCCTCATAAGGAGTAGCCAATCACCATAAATACCCTATATGCCCTCACCTAATAGTTGGCAACCATCGGTTGATTATCTATCCCTAGAATAGTTGTAACAAATCCATTGTAAGGTCTGTGATTTTGTTTTAAAGATCCGAATTAAACTATCTACTATAACTTTTCCATTATTGTGCTTCTGTATGAACTTGATTTGGTCCCAAATAACTTCATATTAATCTATTTACTATATAATGTCATATTGTGTGCATAATCTTAGTGGTTGAGATGTTCTTTTTGTACATTGTTGATTCATTTTAGTGCTACTACTACTTTACAAAGCTGACTGTGATGTATGTATTAACCTTAGCTTCATGATTTTGAAATTGGTTAAGTCTGTATACAAACCCTAGGGTTATTACATCCTTCCAATCTAGTTCTCCTATAGAAATGACTAAGAATTTTGGTCTCTTGGAGAGTGTATCTACTACCCTATTGTTCTTTCCCTTGATATACTTGATATGAAATTCATAGTCCTATAATTTGCTCGGCCATTTTTGCTACCTATAATTAAGGTCACACTGTGATCAAAATATCTCAAATCTATTTTGGTTTATATGTACTCCAAAATATCCACAAACTAGGTGATGCAGGGGCATCCTTGATGCACCTTTTGATGCAAATTGTTGTCATGTTGAATAAAATTGATTTTGGTTTGTTTTGGGTCAATAAGGTCATTGAAGACCATTTGGAGTCATGTAAGTCCATTTTATAATGTTTTGGTGTCATGTTGTCCAAAGTTGCAAATGTTGCCAAAATGTTGTCAAAAACTTGCAAATGTTGTCATTATTGCTAATCAAGGAGTTATTGGTTAGTTTTTTAGTTGGGATTGGTTTTAACATGATAAATGTGCAATGTAACCTCAAGCACAAAGGTTGGAGGAAAAGTTGGAATGAGAATACTTCATTTTGCCATGTTTTTGCTTGCATTTTCTGTGTGAGAAAACCTTTAACTTGATGGTATGGATTTGTATGGTATAGTACGGACATGAAACCAATTGGAAAGGTTGAATATGTGTTTTAATATTATAATAATTTTTATTTGAATTAATTCATTAAGTTTTGAGTGAGATATGATAATTTCATTGAGGGCAAGTCTGTAAAGTTTATTTTTCTGAAAAGTTGCAGTCTGAAACACACTTTGTATGGACTGGTACATTTCTGTATGGTCTTGAAAACACTTGGAGAAGTTGAAGAGTAGTCTTAGCTTTCTGATTCTTTTGATTTGGTAGAATTTCATCAAGTTTTGTGCAAGATATTGCAATTTTGGTGAGTGCAGGTCCAAACCTTGCCTAGGGTTTCCAACGAACTAGAAAATTTGATATCTTTGTTTCCCACCATCAAAAAGTCATGAAAATTGGTATAAAGTTCTGTTTAAATATGTTCTAAAAATCCTTTAAATTAAAGTTCATAACTTTCAAGGTTGGAGGAATTGTGAGGGTCTGTGTGTTCAAGATTGCACAAAATCTGTCATAAAATCTAGTTAACTGTGTGTTCAATGGATTCCTTGCATTGTTTGATCATGAATGGGAAGTAGATCATTGAGATGTGTTGTGAGATGTCAAAAAAATCATGTGCCTCAAGATTTTGTTTGATTTCTTCATTGTTGGGTGTAATAGGCTTTAAGAGCAAGTTGCCAAGAATGAACAAGAATGCACATTTGCATTATTTGTATTGAAACCCTATTTGGAATGTGTCAAGTTAGTCTTGTTTGAGTCATTTCTTTGCATCACTAGGTGTTTGAATTTTACCAGTGCATGTATGAACACCAACATCTCCTTGTTGTATATATATAATTAACACTTTGTCTCTATAAATTTTCAAGTCTCAAATGATATGGGTTGTATTTTTTGCATAAGAACAATCCCTAGACTTTCTCTCGAAGCATCACATTGCACCACAAAAATTTATGAAAAATCAAGTATTTCAAGAATGGAACATATGTATGTTACCTTCTTTAAATGGTCAAATGGATTCTATGTCATTATGGACCAACAAAAGGTACCTTTCTTGGTCAACTCTATCAAGGGTGAGGCTAGTTGTGAAAATCTTTTAATGAATCTCCTATAGTAGCTAAAAGGCCTAATAATCCTCGTAGTAGTGTCAATGGCCTCAAAGTAATCCATTCTTGGATGGATTGCACATTTATTTTATCCATCACTTTCATTTTCTTTTCTTGGAAAAGGTCTCCTCATCAAAGAACACTAATACAAATTTCTTCGTTAAAGTTTGAAAAAGCTATCATTGTTGATTGGAAGGTCGCTAGCACCTTGGTGAGCCCAAAAGTATCACAAAAAATTCAAAATGCCCATGATGAAACCAAAAAATCTTAAATTTATGCTCAAGTTTAACCCTTATCTAGTGGCATCTAGACCACAATTCAATTTTGATGAAGCATATTGAATTGTGTAACTCATCAAGTCACTCATGAATATAGGGTATTATATACCTATTCTTGATGGTTTTCTTGTTCAAGACCCTATAATATTTACACATCCTCATCATTCCATCTTTCTTATTCATCAATACCACTAAAGATGTGAATGGACTTGTCATAGCTTATTCCATCTTATCCTTCAAAGCATGAGGGTGTCTATAAGAATTCATAATAATAGATCACATTCCTAACTCCAACTTGATAGTGTGGTTAAAACCCCTATTTGGTAGAAGTCTTGGAGGCATGTCCCCAAACATAAAACATATTTATCTAGCAAAATTCAGATATATAGAGGGTATTCATCCTCTCTTATATCCATAGTTCCTAGTGGTATGCCCTTAATGGTGAAGTTGATTTCCATCCAACTCACTTCCCATCTCAAAAGCTTGTCTACTTAATGAGCCAAAACCTAGTATACTAGTGCATCAATAACACCCTTGATGGTCCTCTTTTGTCCTTGCTCCACAAAATTGAATGTCATCATTTGGTACTTTCATGTGAACTCGCCAAGTAAATGCAACCAATGGACACCCAAAATGAAGTGCGATCCACCAAGAAAATGACCTAAAATCATGGGTGATAATATGCCTGTTGTGACCTTTTTCACACATCGCCCCATTGCAAATGCAGGACCCTAATTTTGCTTAGTTCAGGGGACTTGCAGAAGCGATTTTTAGTTAGTTTTTCTATTTGTCCCTCTCTTGTTCCTCACACATCTTCTGGGGGATGTGCAGAATGCAGATTAAAATTTGGCTAAATTACATGGGAATTAAGGTTTGCTATCTTTTTGCGGAGTTTGAGTCAAAATGAAATTAGATAAAATTAAAATCCCAGGCTTGGTGTTCTTGATGGGACAATGAAAGTTTCCTTCGAGATTACGACAGCTTACTATTTTTAGTAGATTATTCAATTTGGGGAAGCGTTCTCCTCAACGTTTTGAAGTTCGATGGCTACATTTGCATCAAGGGAACGTATCAAGCTACTTGTCTTATAGGAATTTTAGCCCAGGAATAAAGACAACTTTCCTATTTTTAGCAAGTTCACCTTTAGGAGCAGATTTTAGGGTTTATATGCAAAGTTTTTCAATGCATTTCTGGAGATTCTTTCTGGGTTTTTTGAAACCTATGCAGTGTTATAACATGCAAATATAAACATCGACTTTCAAAATTTAGCCTTTAGAGGCTATTTTAGGAATTTGCATGTCTAAACATTCCTTGTGGGTTTTTCGAGGGCTTCGGAACGGTGTAACATGCAAACCAGGATCAGAACTTTTTCAGGAGCCATCTTCAGAGGCTATTTTTAGGGTTTGCATGTCAGGCTTTTTAGCGCATGTCAAGTGATTCTTTATGGGTTTTTCAAGAGCTATGCAATGATGTGATATGCAAGGCGAGATGATCAATTTTAAGAAACTTACTATTTTTAGTAGGTCCACTCTCACAGCCCCCCCCAACACTTTAGTATCACAAACTGACCAACATGCAACAAAAACATGGTCAAACAAAGATCGTTTAAGCAACATGCAAGTCAAATTAGGGTTTCCAGCTTTGAGACCCAAAATGAGGGGTAAAATGCCAATTTTTTTGAAAACCAGTGTATCCCACCACGATCAGCATCTTTCAACCTATCCACTGGTAAAATTTGAAGGAAATCAGAGCACTTACTATTTATAGTAAGGCACTCTAGAAACAGGCTATAAATAGTAAGTCAACAACAGGTGCTAGTGTGAACAGGTAGGCCATCCCATGAGGATCACGTCGTTCAAATTTCAAGCTGAACGGAGTTGTGGAATTCTCAAAATCAAGCAGTTACTATAAATAGTAAAACACCTCTAGAAACATGCTATAAATATCAGGTTAGCGCGAGACACCACTATGAGCAGGTCAAGCAAGTGACAAGGACCCCATGGAGCGAATTTCAGGTCAAACAGAGTTGTAGAGGTTCGAAAAATCAAGCACTTACTATTTTTAGCATGTCCATGCAGAGGAATTAGGGTTTCCTAAAAAGTAGGGTGAAACACGACAGTCACATAAAAGCAACATCCAATCATGATCAACATCCTTCAGGTAGTTTACTCACAAAGTTTGAGCTCATTCTGAATAGTTACTATTTTTAGTAAGTTGCTAAAAATAGCAGATGCATGCAGGCATTAGGTGCCAACAACTCAATCAAGTCACGAGGTTCGAGACAAAGCAAAAATCTAGCCTTCTAGAGCTTGAAATCAACTTGAAATGCAAAAATTGAAAAACTTTCTAAAAATAGCAGGTTAGGGCAAGCTGAGGGCATCATGAACAATTCGCCCTAAATCAAACAAAAAGCTGGAAAATTCATCTAAGTTTGGAAAAATGGAAGCTTTTCATGCCAAATCGACCCTAGAAGCTTGAAGAGCCATGAAAAATTCACTAAGTCTGAGAAATTTGAAGTCCAACATGCCAGATGCGCCCAAGCTTGAAGAGATATGCCTTGAAATTTGTTTAAGTCTGCTAAATTGGAAGTAGAGGACCCCAGATGCGCCTTAACTTGAAGTAGGAGGCTTGAAATTTTACTAAGGCTTTGGAATCAGAAGCTCAGACCTCCAAATGCACCCTTGCAAGCTTGAAGGGAGTTGAAAATTTCTAAGTACTAGAAAATGGAAGCTAGACATGTCAAATGCACCCTAGGTAAAGAAAGGCACTTGGAAAATTGGAGGTAAGGGGAGTTGAATGCGCCCTTGACTTGGAGGAAGCCTTGAAATTTCTCTAGGTATGCAAAATGAAAGTTGGACCTCTCATATGTGCCCCAACAACATGATGGTGCTTGAAATTTTTCTAAGTGTGGGAAATTGAAAGCTTGACCCCCTATATGCGCCCAAGGAGAAGAGTAGGTAATTGAAAGTTGACTAAGTCTAGAAAATTGGAAGTAAGGACCCCTATATGCACCCAAGAAAGAGCGAAGCAACTACCCTCATATGCGCCTTAGCTACTTGGGGTTGATTGAAAAATAGTTAAGTGTTGGAATTTGAAGTGGCTACCTCAAAATGCGCCCTTGAAGTGAGAGGAGGTTGGAAATTTTACTAAGTATTGAAAACTTGAAGCTTCCCCCCTCAAATGCGCCTTAGGAAGATGAAGATGGTTGGAAATCTCACTAAGTGTTGCAAATTGGAACCTCAAAGATAGAAATGTGCCTAGCATGGGAGGAGAGTCATGAAATCTTCTAAGTACCTAAAACTTGAAGCAAGACCCCTTATGTGCACCTTGACTTGGAGGAGAAGTTAGAAAAATTTCAAAGTGTCACAAATTGAAAGCTCAAGGTGCTAAATGCGCCCAACCTTTTGAAGAAGAAGTTTGAATTTTTTTTCTAAGTGTGAAAAATGAAAGTTGAAGAGTCTAAATGCACCAGCTTCAAGGAGGAGAGGGAAAATAGTCTAAGTGTTAAAGACTAGAAGCTCCTCTAGTCAAATGCGCCTAACCTCTATGTGGATAAGTTGAAAACTTGCCTAAGAGATGTAAAGTGGAGGCACATAGGGTCAAATACGCCCAAGATGATGTGTTAGTTGGAGAATTTTCTAAGTGTTTGTAAAAATGGCAGTAGATACATGAAAATGTGCCCACTTTGAAATGGTGATTTGAAAATTTTCTTAAGGAAAGGAAAACACAAAAGAAAAAAAGTGAAGATAAACTTTGGTGATGAAATATTTTTCTAAGGTTGAAAATAAAAAAAATAAATGTACCCTTCATCTGTATTCACATGGATTCTGCATTTTCCGAGGGGAATTGTCTTCTGGGTATTGAATAATTTCAACAAGGAGATGATTTTGAAATTCTTCACACCTTGCCAAAGACTTTAAGATGGAGATTTTACTCAGGCATCTGGTTGATGAAATCTTCTAGAGGAAATAAATTACTTCTAAGGAAGATAGGGAGGGGAAATTTGGCTAAGGCATGAAGAATTTGGAGATGAAGTGAAACTCGAATATTAGGATGATATGCGCCTATGATGAAAGGTTGTAAAGAAGGAAAAGCCTGCTGGAGAAAATGATGAATGAGGCCAATTAGGGCTTTGAAATCAAAATGTCAGGATTAGGTAACTGAAATGAATTTATACTATAAAGCGTTCTAATGCCCTTCTCTTTATCTGTTTTGTAGGATGAGTGCTAGGACCAGAGCACGATGACTTGAAGTGATGAAGCAAGTAATA
Organism: Sequoia sempervirens; assembly: GCA_007258455.2. Classification (NCBI taxonomy): domain Eukaryota; kingdom Viridiplantae; phylum Streptophyta; class Pinopsida; order Cupressales; family Cupressaceae; genus Sequoia; species Sequoia sempervirens. The sequence continues at coordinate 7,791 of VDFB02241498.1, forward strand.
CAAGATGATGTTACAACCTTCGAAGGGAGATAAAGTTATGTGTTTCAAGCTCTTCCACAAGATTTCAGTTGCACCCAAAACATGAAAGAAGAAAAGTTGCAAGAAATGGCTAAGTTTTGGAATAACCTAAAATGCACTCAGTTCAGAGAGGTAAGTAGCGAGGATGAAATGCTTGAGTCCAAGATAAGAAGACCCTTTAGGATCAGGGGGTGGAGAAATAATTACCCTCATGCAGTTCAGAGTTAGAGAATGTTAGTTGAGAAGAGAATCACCATCAAGCAGGAGAAAGAAGTTGCCGCCTTGGAGTCAGATCAATAATGTGCCTGCCGTACCAGAAATTGAAGTAGTATTGGCCAAACTCATCTAGTTTGCAGCTGGATAAGGAACAGTGTGAATGCGTTTATGAACAGGAATCTTCTAGAGGATGGTGGACATTAATTATTCATTTATAATTCCACTCCTCTTTTTAGGGTTAGGGTTGAGGTGGCACAATTTGGGCCATTCATCTGATTGTAATCTAAGTCGTCCATTGGACTTGGCCAGCTATAGAAAGGGGCATCCCCCCCTCATTTGTACCTCATTAGAGTAGGCATTAGATTAGACAATATAGATTAGAATAGAGAGACAACTAGGTGATAGCTTAGAGGTAGCTTAGTATAGATTGATAGGATAGTTTGAAGAAGAGGGGAAGTTTTCCCTTTGAAAACTTTGTAAGAAATTATTGTGAACACTCTCTCAATAAAAAGAGTTTTCATTGATGGTGAATTTTTTCTTTTGTTGTGAGTAGCTAGCAAGGTTTCTTTGTCCTTCTGATTCGAATAGTAGCTTAAAGTCGGGTAAATTTCATTTCATGCAAGTAGATAGTAATAATGGAATGTAGTGTTTGATCTAAGTAAGCTTCGCTTATCCATACCGCTAGCGGGCTCACTGATGGTGTGTTTGCCTTGTGTGGTCAACTGGAAACATTGTGGGCCTAACTTCAATCACATTTTGAATGATGGTATGCGTCATTGTGATGGTATCTTCATGTCAAGTGGTGGTTTGAATATGTTTAGTCACCTCCTTGAGGATTGCACCGACTCCGTGGAAGCTGTCCAACACGAGGCAAAGCGAAGTCCAGTTGAAGTTTGCTGAAGTTGAACTCCATATCCCGCACTTAGAATAAAATTTAGAATCTCTAAACCTTACCACCATTTTAAATTCAGTACTTTCTGGTTATTATAGGAAATCCGTGCTTCGTTGATAAATCTGTCGAACTGTGAAAATCCCTTTATCTGCTATTGAACAATTCTGTAAGTCCCCTTGAAATACCAAAAAATCACATCAAGCCAACTGAGACTATCCACTACATGAAGGAACCTTGGAGTTGAATGCATGATCTTTCTAGCAATCTTAGCATGCAGGAGATTTTTTTCAAGAGAGGATAGAGTCGCCATTGGTAACTTTATTCTGTGTTGGTGCGGTCACAAAAAACACATCAACAAAATTGGCGCTAGAAGGAGGGCGAGCATTGAATTGTTCCAGAGGCTGGAAGGAACTAGTATGAGCTTTGAAGTGCCAAATCAGAGATATGTTAGATGTCTCTTATGTCAAAAAATCCAAAAAAAGTAAAAAATTGAAAAATTCCAAAAAAAAGTAAAAAGTAGAAGTGGAAATCCAAAAAAGAAATTTCTCAATGGATGGGCACATTTCTTGCTCTCAAGACAGTCTCATGGATATTGCTTGGATTCAAGAGAAATTGAATGCGCAACTGCACCCGAGGAATTTGTCTAAATTTTCCTTGCCAGGAAGATGTCGAATTCATGAGACCTCTCAGCACAAAGAAATTAGTTGCTTAACATTCCTCTCAAGGATAGAGCTTGTTCTCCAAGGGAAAATTTTCTTTTGGGATGTCCCCAAGCCAGGAGTATTGGATGTAGAACTTGATGACTATAACATGCTAGAATTTATGGATGAGGCCTTCACAAGATTCATATTTAGGATCCAAAATCAGTTGGAACTAGGCAATGTTCGCTTGAAAGGTGTTTTTCTCCCTCGTTGGTGTCAGATTCACAATGCACCTCATCCAAAGTTCACTTTCTCAACATGTGAAGAAGTCATCAACTTTGCCATATGGTGCCTTGGATTACCAGTACTACCATATGGATTCTTCAAAGACAAAGGATGGATTGAATATGTACACGAACATTTTTAGCACCAAATGAAGAGTGTAACTCAACATCATCCAACAACAAGGAGAATAAGTCACAATAGGATGATGTGATCGAGCTTAGGGAGTAAGCAGATGAAGATTGTTCCTACATCATGCTAGAACAAGAGGCTATTGGAGCAAAAATCAAAGAAGCAATGGGATATATCCAAGAAAGAGGAACCACCCAAGGCAATTGTCGACATACAGAAGTGAATGAATGTACAAAATTACAAGTTATTGAAGATCATCAAGAACCAAGAATAGAGGACTTAGCTCAAAGTACAGATGGTGTGAGAAATTTTTGATGTTCATTCACTCAAGGAGGAGAATGCGAAGAGCGAAGTGATTTCGGTACACTTCAAGAAGGAACACTCCTTGATGAAAAATTTCTATCATGCATGAACAAGATGGAAGAAATGACAAGAAACTTAAGGCAAGATGATGTGTTTAACGATCAATGGGCTACCAAGATGGAGGAAAAATATGAAATACATTTCACGTCAACACTTGATCCATTATTCATAGTCATGGAAGAATTTCTTGATGAAATTGAAACAAATGAAACACTGCTTTATAAAGAGATAGAAAATGAAGAACAATTCAAGTTTGGGCTTGATCCATTGTTAGGGATTCAAAAAGAGCCAGCACATGAAATGATCCAAGTTTCTAAATGCCCTCTTGAATTGATTTCCCACCCCACTCCTCCTAGTTTGGATCATCTCCATGTTTTGGACGCAAGAGGTTTGGTTCACCATCAACTTCGACCTCCTGATGAAGCAATATACGATAGGAAAGAATGCAGGCTAGTGAATGAAGACCACTAGGTTGTATCTTTCCCTACTATTGGCTACAGAGAATATCATTTTGATTATGGAGATTTTGGAAAGAAAAATTGTTTATGGATTAATCATGGTCCAGATGAGTTACCCCAGTTACTAATCTTTCCTAAAGTTTTGCCTGAGTTTCAGATTTGTCCTTTGAAAGAATATTTTTTTGAGTTTAAAGATAAGTTGGCAAAACTTCACACTATGACTACTACTTCTCTATTATTGCACATCCTGAGAAATCATGCTAGGAGTTGCATATTCTTGGGTCTTTTGACTGTTGTTCGCTTAAGGTTTTTTATTTTTTGTTTAGATTAGTTGTCTTTCTTTCGTAGTTTAGTGCGCTTTCAATAAAGGGGTCCTATTTGTGTACAGGGTATTGTGTTGTTTTCACCACGGTCCACCACAATGTTAGTCCTTTTCTTGGATAGTCATTCAGGAAGTGCTTTAGAATCCGAGGTTGTTCATTCAAGTTTTATCATTTGGTTAGGATTTGTACTTGACTCGGAAGGGAATCATCTATTGTGTCTTGACACCAAGTCTCACAATTACTATATTTTACACACATAATTAATTGCTCTAAGTCATTGAAGTTACTTAGAAGAAGTCGTGGTAGGTGAAAAATATCAAATCCTACTTAATCACCCTTGTAATTCTCAAACCCATTGGAGGCTTCACTGATTACCAGCCAATTGTGGAATTGACAGAAAATCAGTATGAAAAGAAAAGAAAAAATGTGCTAAAAAGAAATATCTGAAAAAAATAACAAAAAGGAGCAATGAAAAAAATATCAAAGTATTTGGCTTTGGGAATTTGCGAATAACTCCATCAGGGCAATAGATGCCTGAATGGAAATGGAACAATATTTGTGAGAATTACAGGATGCTTTTAAAGTTGGGATCATTATGTAGCTCATCACAACGGATTCAGGGAGCTTCAATGGTCTTTTGAACTGGAATAAACACATATACACACAATTGTAATCAAAAGATGAGGTACCTTGATCCAATTTAGGATTCCCCTTCCCTTTTAAGTGTATCCCCTAGTCAATTGATGGGTTGGAAAGAATTATCCAAATGTTCTGAGTATGGAATGGGTTTTGTCTTTGAAATGTTCAGGAACATTTTTCAGGTTGGGGCTAATGTTATGACCTTTTCACACATCACCCCATTGCAAATGGGGACCCCCTAATTTTTGCTTCGTTTCAGACTTTTGGCTTGATTTTAGTTGGTTTTTCTGTTGTCTCTCTCTTGTTCTGTTTGTCTTTTTGGGGATGTGCCCATTTGAATTGAAATTTTGGCTAAGTCTGTAGAATTAGGGTTTGCTATCTTTTGGCTAGTTTGAAGTCAAATGGAGTGAATAAATTGAAATATGAGCTTGGCGTTGTAGTCAGTAAGCTTCTAGCAGGTCCCCAACAAAGTTTCATCAAATTCTGACAACTTACTATTTTTAGTAGGTGTTCAATTTGGGGCATTCTCTCAGCATTTTTTAAAGTTTCGATCGCTACACTACATCCAGAACATGTCAAAATGCTTGTCTGCAAATTTTGAGCCATAACAAAGAAATTTCTATTTTTGTAGCAAGTTCACCTTC
>VDFB02241504.1:0-17661 GCA_007258455.2 Sequoia sempervirens
GACATATTTAGCAAGATGAGTCACTTTATCCCTTGCAAGACTACACATGATGCAAGTTACATAGCCCATCTTTTCTTCAAGGAGATAGTAAGGATTCATGGATTTCCATTAAGTATTCTTTCTGACAGGGATGTGAAGTTTATGAGTCACTTTTGGAAGACTCTATGGAGCAGATTGGGAACAAATCTGTCTTTTGGACCAGCTTACCATCCTCAGACCGATGGTCAAACAGAGGTGGTTAACAGAGTGCTAGGTAACCTATTGAGGTGCTTGACTAAAGAATATGGAAAGACCGGGGATATGGTGATTTCTCAAGCTGAGTATGCTTATAATGACAGTGTAAATAGAACTACAGGGAAAAGTCCATTTGAAGTGGTGTATGGGATGCACCCAAGGGGAATTTGTGAGCTCAGAGACCTTGGATCTCAAGAGAATAGGAGTGGACATGCAAAATACTTCACTCAAACCATGAAGGAGATTCATGAGTAGGTTAAGAAGACAATCATAGCAACAACACAAAATTGAAAGATAAAGTTGATGTGTCAAGGAGAGATGTGCAGTTTGCAGTTGGGGACTATGTTATGGTTCACCTCAACAAATCCAGATTGCAGAAGGGGATGTCCACCAAGTTACAAATGAAGAGAGTGGGTCCATGCAAATATGGCAAGAATGCCTACAAGGTGGAATTACCATCAGATTTGGGCATATCTCCAGTTTTCAATGTTGCTGATCTAATCAAATACAAGGGATCAGTAAGTGATGATGGACATAACAGCAAGGAAATCTTCAAAGACATTAGAAACATGGCCATACCTACTCAGGACAAGCCTCAGGCAGAGAGGATATTGGAGTCAAGGGTGAGGAAGACCACAAGACACAAGGTGTACATGGAACACCTCATCAAGTGGAAGACCAAGCCTGAATCTTAGGCTACTTGGGTGGATGAAGCTGATTTTAAAAAGAAGGGCATTGACCTGTCCTTACTCTCTTCTTCCAATCTTTCATGTTTGAGCTGAGAGGGGGAGAATGGTGCAGGAACACCTGCCAAAGTGCCAGAGCATAAGCTTATTTTTGAAGTTTTGTTTTAAAAACCTTTTTGTTGTTTTTGTTTGGTCTTGTGGATCACCTTATTGGTGGTTGAGGACCTTTTTGCTTCTTAGAATAGAATTTGAATAATCTTGGAATCATTTTGTGGTTGTTTCCTAAGGTTTAGGCAAAAATTGAAAAACACACTGTGTTTTCAAATAAGAAGCTTTTGGCCATCCTTAGGCTAAAAAGAGAAAACCTAACTGATTCTTTGGGATTGTAAAAGAGTTTTCTTGACCTTTGATAGTGGTTGGATGATTTTTGAGCATGGCAGTTTTGATGTGAATGGAAGGAAACAGTGATTTTTGATGAAAAAAGTTTTGATTTTCTGTTCTTGGCCGCGTGGTTACTACCAAATGGATTAAAGGAAGCATTTTATAGTGTTTATAGCATGTAGTGAGGTTGTTAGAAGTTTTTTTTTGGCATCTTAAACTCTTTTGTTCATTTCTTTCATCATTTTTGTACATACTGTGTTCTTTGTCTTGTTGTTTTGACTGGTAAATTCTAGAAAATGGAGTTTTAGCTGTTTCATGTCCGTACCAGGAAGTATGGGCGTGGTGGAAGCAAGGAAAAACTCCATCCTTGTAAATAGTTTAGATATAGGGTCAGTAAAAGGTTCAAGAAGCATGCTAGTGACTGTTCCTAGGTGAGCTTGAAGCCCAGCAAGGAAAGACAGTCAAAGGCTAAACCCTAACGTAGCAGGGGTGTTATTTTATTGATGTTCAAAGATGTATGGTGAATGCAGGGAGTGTGAGAAGGTGTGGAAAGAAGATAGAAGTCTCAACAGTGCATCTGAGATTAGAATATGTTGAACAGACCAAGAAATGGTCTAAAGAAACCCTAGTTCTTGCCAAAGTCAGATTTGTACCTGTGTACAGACTGACAAGGTCCCAAACCCCAAAAATCCTTTAGTGCTTGGAAATTGAGCCAAGGTGTCAGAAGGAAGTTTGGCACAAACTGTTGAATGAGAGAAGTTCTGAACTATTTTCTTGTGTTGAGAGGGCTAAAAGGGGCTCAAGGCTTGTAGCCCTGTCCAAACCCTAAAACAGGGATTTTAGGAAAATGATGGAGAATTGGAGCTTGGTGTTTGTTCAAGCACCTAGAAAAGATGACTTTGGAAGCCTTGGAAGGTGTCACACACCCCTGTAACAGGTAGGGAAACAATTGGAGTTGGCTATTCTTTAAGTGAATTAAGGGCTAGATGGTGAATGTGAAGAAAGAGCACCAAGAATTGCTTGGTTAAAGCATTGTGAATGATAGTAGGGTTGGCTAGCAAGACCAGGGGTTCTATTACCAGGAATAGGACTTATAGTTTAAGGTGAAAAAGATTCCTTAGGAGTTCTCAAGGCAAGAACTCAGAGCATTGAGATTGTGACTGTCTCAATCCAAACCTTGTTCTGTCAAAAGAAGGTCAAGTTATATCCCTACTTGAAAAGATAAATATTTTGAAGCTTGATAATGGTATAATTGTGGAAAGAGCATGTGAGCTTAGAGGCCTAATTGGTCTGAAGATGGAAACAATGTTGAGTGCATTAAAGGAAGTTGAAGATGATTTGGCGGTCAGTGATTCGGTGAACCTTGAGTCTGTAGAGATGCAATCTTAGCTATTATTTGGTCACATGACTATCTTGGAGAGTCTCAAGAAGAGTTGGGACACGAGTTTGAACCTATTGAAGAACAATTTTGTAGATATATTCAAGTTTGTGTAAGTTTCTGAAACAAGTTTGTACATATGCAATTTGAAGCTTTTTGTTTAAATTTTTGGTATGTGGATTCCCCATCTTTGCCATTGATGTCAAAGGGGGAGAATGGGATAGTGAAAAATTCCTTAATCATCTCAGGGGGAGTTGTGTTTTTGGAGTTTTGAAGGTTGGCAATGTATTCATGTTACTGATTCGACACTTAGTCATTTTTCACTAAGTGTTGCCATCAATGCCAAAGGGGGAGATTGTTGGAAAGAGACACTGTACAAGTTATCTGGTGTTGTCAATGATGGCAACCCTAGTCAGTGATTTGATCCACATGTCTGTATTTCATCATATCGGAAGTCAGATCAAATTTTTGTGATTAACTGTCAAGGCAGAACAGAGCATCCGATAGAATTATGTTCATCGATTCATACGCAATTTTTTGTTATCATTTTGAGTTGTGGATCTCAGGGAAGGTCATTCAATGTATGATCTAAGTTATCCTTGAATCTTGGAGCCTTGTATCGATCCATGAGCAAGTTAGAAGATCCAGTTGATTAATTTTATGTTCATCTGTGTATGAAGGCTGACTTGGCGGATGTAACGTGTAGCGGATATTCGATGAGTAATTGCTTAAGTATGTTTGTGTTCAAACATGTTGATTTGGGTCCTCACTATGTTGTGACCAACTTTGGTTGGTGCACATTGAGAATTAATTATGGATTGAGCTGACAGTTTGTAAATATTTCATATTTTGTTGGAGCCGACATGTGGCGATTAAATCCTTAGTAGCAGATATATATATATATAAGTGATCGATATATCATTTTGATATATGTACGAAGTGTGTTGATGTGTGTTGCGAATGTTAGAAGGATTGTAGATCGATTATGCATAGTTTCACTTATGCATAAAAGGATTTGTGATGTGAATGAAAGCAAAACAAAGCAGAAGAGCAGAATCTGATAGAAGGTCAAGGAAGTGATTAATGTGCTTACCCAGAACTATTCTCAGGCATTTGTAGATGCTATTTCATAGTTCACCACTTCAATTGTATTTTGAAATTGATTGTAAGGTAGTGAGCAACTCTGTTTTTGAGCAATGAGCTCTAGCTAGTGTGCCTGAATGCAAGTGCATTCCCATTTTGTAAAAAATATTTTTGAGTTTACTCAGATAATATTGTGGATTGACCTCCACCATGGTTTTTCCCCTAATAAGGTTTCCACGTAAAAAATCCATGTATTATGGTGTTTTGGTTGCTTGTTTTATGTTCATGCATATTTCTTTTGGTTGAATGTTATAAGTGCTTTGAAGATCAAATTAACAAAGTTAAAACTTGTAGAACACTGATTCACCCCCCCTCTCAGTGTTCCTTGATTCCAACACCACTGTGGAAAAATGATCTACAACTAAACTTTGGCATCCACAGAGAAATCCTGATCAAATGGACTTACTCGCAACGATCCTCACTAATAGGACTTCTTAAAATTTTTGTAGTTATGTTAATACATTTCAAAGTATTGAGTGTTTCAATAGTTTTATGTGAACTATGGTTTATTTTTTGTGTTTAGGGTTCACCTTAAGGGCTAAAACCCTCTTTGAACCCTAAAAGTTCTATGCCTTAGTCATTTTTCTATTTCCTCATTGAATTACTATTTGTCGTTCCTAGTTCCCTAAGTTACAACTTATGCCATTGAATTCATGTATCCACCGACCCCAATATCCTAGTCTTGCTGGTTACTGCCCCTTTTAATATTTGATAAAGTCTTAAGTCTTATGGATCATAAAATATTTTTGCAGTTTTCCAAATGTTTTAGTCCTAAATCTTAAATAAATCTAAGTCTTATTTCATATGTTGACCTAGTGATTGGCCCTATTTTAAGTTGTAAATTGAAAGCACATGCTTTAAAAATAGTTTAATTCAAGCATGGCTTGGTCCCATAGGGACAAATGTTCATTCTATATTGGTCCCCACTACCCCGCACTAAATAATATATTCAATGGAAAATGAGTGTAGGGGTTCATGAGGGTGCCACGTGTCCAACTCGTACAGTGGGAACCACGAGGTCTCTACATAGCTTTTGGTGGGACCCATGATCTGAAGGTTCTTATGGTGCCATGTGGCACCATCCTAGTTGTTCCCCACCATTATGTGGGGGGGGCATCTCTAAAGACCTTGGTTGACCACAGGGGTGTGGGAAGATTCCAATGGCAACATCTGAGCCGTCTGATGGAGTATGGAGGTAAGTGTGAAAATGTTCTAAGTATAGAATCATGAAGGGTAAAAATAAAGAGTGTGTCTCTTAGGACACATGGTATTTTTTTGGAAAAGCACAAATGCATAAGATACAATCTGAACCATCTAATTTGCAGAAGAATAAACATGTGATAATTTTTTTCCCAAGTGTGGGTGAATACATGGGAGGTTAAACAGTGCACTCGTTGGACACGTGGAATCATTTGGTGGACCTCCCCACCATTATGTATCCTTTGATCTATTCTTCAATATATGAGTGTGGGGGTGCAGGAGTGGCCACATCATCTCCTCTAACACTTCCAAAGGAAGTGGGACCCAAGATGACATAGGATAGGCTTTTCCATATGGTGAAACCTTATTGGTTCGATGTTGAAGTCAATGACGGTCAAGTTTTTCAAACTTGGTTGATTCCATGTAAGCTATCCAAAGGTACAAATCATCTCAAGATCAATGACTCAAATTTAAAATTGAAGAAATGGGTAGATGGAACCATTCTGGTTCACGTGAGCAAGAAATAATGGAAGACAAGACATCATAGGGTCTACATTTAATGATTTTTCCCATAAAATTTGAATCCAAGGTGCATCCTCAATTTACCAAAGTATTTTGAAATGATTGGAGATCAATTCTTGTGAAGGATGAGCTCTCTGTGACCAAAATTAGGGTTTGCGCTATTAAAACACCTATAAGTTGAAAATTTACTTCTACTCTGCTCAATTACATGTAAAATCTTGTGCTCTTGCTAGTTTTAAAATTGAATTAGTGTTCTAGCATTTCTATCTATTTCAAATTGCTTAATCTATGTTGCTTGAGTGCATTTAATTCAAAATTTTCCCTAGTTCTATTTGTGACTGTGTTAAAACCCTAGTCACACTATAGAAGACCCTAGTTTTCTCAATTATTCTCAAAATGTCACCCCCAAAAGCTCAAGCCTCCAATTTTACCCCTAAGAGAGCCCTTCATGAAGACCTTCTTGGCCAATTGCCTAGTTTGACCAATGATAGTGACATCAAAAAATTAAAACTGCAAGGCCCAAGGGTGCAAAAGGGGGTAATAGATAAACACTATGCTATCAAGGATGGTGAAATGAATGTTTTTGGGTGGGAGATTTTTAAATATTGGTTTGGGAAAAGAAATGCTATACTTCCAAGCTACAATTATTGGAACCTGACTTGGGAAATTTGGTAATCCCAAATGTGTATTTGTATGTGGACCTGGTCAAGGCCATTACAACAAATTATGATGCAAACATTAGGGTTCTAAGGACACATACTAGGGTTGAAATGGTGAAATTGAATAGGGAAGCAATTATTGGTGTGTTCAACTTAAACCCTAATGCAAATAAACCTATCAACATTGAAGCATTGAGGAAGGAGTATGAACAAAACAAGAGCACTTATAGGGTGATGATACTACCAATATTTTGGGTGAAGGGAAAGAAAAGAGATTTGGTCAGACTCACCTCTACAGAGCAAGAGCCTTTCAGAATTGATTATTTTTAAGGATATTTTGTCAAACCCTACAATACCCTCTACTAGGTTCTAGGGTTTCACCCTTTGCAAAGGATTCCTATTGCTCTCATGTTTATGGTAGCAAATATTCAGAATATGATGGTCAATGAGTATGATTTTGCAAATTACCTATCAAATGCCATCCACAATGCATTGGTGGCCATCAAGGCGTGGGAAGGTGGTGTGAGGTTTTGGTGGTACTCCCTGTTGTGCCACATATTTTTTAATTTTAGATATAAGGATGTGGGCTCTAGACTAAAAATTACAATGAGGGATAATAGTGGTTAACATCTCCCTATCCAGATGTGGACACACTTATTAGATAGGCATTGCACATCGTCAAGCTTTATGAAATTTACAAAAAAAATCTTTGCAAATTGAAAAGTTAGTTGTGAGGGGATGTACCAAGAGTCCCAAAGAAGTTACGTGATATATTAAGGCCTAAGGAAAGGAGGCCTAATTTTGGAATTGACCATAATTGGGGTGATGTAATTGTGCATGTTGATTGCACTGTTCTAAGAGTCTATGGGAATAATGTGGACCCTCATGTTCTACCAAGGTTTGTGCCATTCAAAATTGACTTCCTTGAGGTAATGTGTCAGTTGGGAATGGTTGAAGATATTAACTTGGAAAACCAAAAGAAGGGATCCATCTTCCCTCAATTTACAGCATTCTCAAATTTTGTCATGTTTAAGGAAGGATGGAAAAATATTCTTAATATGCTTAACCCCCTGAAGATGAAAAATTGTAGGGCCTGAAACCATGACCCTGAGGATTTTATTGTTGCCTTAAGGCTGAGGATCAACATATCAAAATTTTACCATGGATTATATTATGTAGAGGACATGATAAGAAATGAATTTTATTTAAATAATATTTAGGATAGAAAAGTAAAGTGGCTTGCCTTTGAGAAGCTAGAAAAGGAAAAAGAAATGGAAAGATCCCACTTTCAAAGGCACCTATGTAGACATTGATGACCCAATTCTTTGGATGGAGGCTATATTACAAAACTTTGATATGGTTGTCATCCAAATCAAGGTGTAGAGATAGGAACTAGATATGGGGAAAGACCCTATGGTTGGTGAGAGACCCACATACTAGCCACCCAAGAAGCAGTATGTCTTCACAAGAAGACCAAAGGGGATAGTCATGAAATAACAAATAAAGGCTACTCCTACTCAATCTGAGGAGTCAATATCCTCATCCCCTGTGCCTCAAGTGCCACTGCCCCCTCCCCACACAAAATATTATTGATATTGATTCACCTCCAAGGGAGTCCTCTCCAAAGAGGAGAAATATTGAACAAGCTAGACTTGTAGACTACCCACTGGACTTTGATGATGAAGTTGTTGTTACCATAGATGAAATTCAATTGCAAATGCCATCTCCACAAAGGGAGAATGATATGCCAACCCCTGACAACAGGATTACAAAGGTATTTTTGACAAGTGTGGATAATGTTGATGATGTGATGGATACAACTTGTAGGGACTTCATGATAGATGATATATTTGTCAAGAGTGACATTTTTAAATAGTATGTTTGGAGAACCCAACAGGATGAATATGAAAGGAGGTTAAGAGAAGAGATGAGTAAATCTCTTGAACAACCTAGAGAGGTAATATCTACAATGTTGATTGCAGAAATGAAATCAAAGAAAAAGGAAATGACCCTTGAAGAAGGCAGGAAGCTAGTGCAAGAAAGTGGTATAATCCTTTTTCCATAATGGGATAAGGCTTCTGCCATTGCATTTGATACAGTAAGAAAGCATGAATCTCAATTCTTTGCTATAGATGAAGAAGCATTATGTGCTCTCTCTGGGTCAACATTTAGTCCCAAGTGCGGAACTCTTGTTATTTGGGCTTTGGCCCCTAATACCAATAAGCCAACAGTGGCAGAACCTGCATGAGACCTAAGGGGAGGTTTGATTATTAAAAGAGTCTCTGATGCATTAGCAAATGAAGTAGAAACATTGACTATCAATGTTGCAAAGTTTACAAAAGAAATTGTTGAGCAATTACAGGCAAAATATGTTGCAAAGACTAAGAAGTATGATGATTTTATTGATTGAATACAATAAAGACAAGCAAAGGCTTGCAGAATTGTAGATAATGGTAGAAATGTTGCAAAATCAGTAGCCACAGGTGCAACTAGTGCAACCTACTATTCCATCCCCTTCTCCACCACCTCCTCTAACTCAGTAAATAGAGATAGTTGTCTATGAAGACAAACCATTAGCACAACTCATTCCTGATGCCCCACCATCCAGAGCAAGAGTGAGTAGAAAATATTTAATCAAGCAACTAAAAGCATATGGGTAAATATTAGATCTTTATGAGGAAAATAATGTGCTTATAATTTCTAATGTACTTGAAAATTTAATGGGAAAGTCAATGAAAAGGGTGAATAGTGTGCATTCAAATTATTCTTTGATGTTCAATGCAATTGGAATGTTTGAAATGGATAGATCAAAGGAAGTCCCATTAATGTAGTTGTGGGTGCCTATACTCAATACATTAGTTGAAATTATAAAAGGGTCAACCCGTGAATTAAATAAGCCAAAATAGATAGCCCCCACATACAAAATGGTAAAGGGATTTCTAAATTATAACAGAATGGAAAAACCCATGGAGAAAAAGATAAGAGAGTTGCTCCAATAATTTGATGAGAGTGATCTTGGCCTTCTATTAGAAATTATGGATAGTAATTTGGAGCAGTGAAGACATATGAACACTGGAGGTCACAAATGAACAATTTTGTTGCTACACAAGTCATTTTAGTTTGTGAAGGTGGCACTATAGATATTGATTTATTGAAGAATAGCATGGTCAAATTGTGGTTCACCAGCAGGTTTTTGGAAGATTTTGACAAAGAAGCAAATCAGGTGGTAAAGAGGTATGGCTCATATAGGAATAAAATAGATGAATTCATGGCGTTCAATTGGCTATAAGAGGAATAATATGACACCTAGGAGAAGAAGTACAATGAACTTCTTGGCCTATATATTGTCTCTTGTTTTTGTCTTTCATGTGTATTCAACACTATCTGACTGCTTCAATAGTGCCAAGAAAAGGAATTTTGTCTTTTGTACACTGAGGTTTTGTCTTCACTTGCACTATTCCTAGGTTTGCATCAACAATAGTAAAGAAAGGAGTGGAAAAGGATCAACTATCAATATAACTACACTTGTCCTAAGAATATTCCATCGATGAGCAGTTGAGCTCACTTTTTGAAATGTAATATTGTATGTTAAATGAAAATGTGACATGTGTACTTGGCCCAAATCTTGTTGCTCCCTTGTCTTATAAAAGTGAATTCAAGGCCATTTGCATGGATCTTTTGGAGAATTTTGTAATTGAGAACACAGAGGAATGAAATTAGAGTCTTATTTTAGGTTACTGAGTCTTAATTTTCTATAATTGATTATGTTGTATAATAGTACTAGCATTTGAGGAATACAATGGCATAATTCTAAAGCCAATTTTATCCTTGTGTATACTTGACATAAATTATGAATGAAATTGATCAAAGATAATTCATTTTCCCTCCATTTGTCTGTCTTATGGATGTATATTTCTATTCATTCGCTTATTCAATGAATGAGTTGAATGCTTTAATGGAAGTATAGGTTTATGTAAGTGTTTATTGGGATTTGATAAGTATTGTTGGTTAAGAGTTATGAGCATAATTATGTAATGCATTGTCATGAAGCTCCATAATGTTTGGGTAAAAATTTTGTGATACAACTTTAATTTACATTGGTTTTGACTCCCTGCCCTAGGTTAAGGCATTGATCCCTTGAATCCATGTCTAAGTTTCATCTCCAAGGTCATTCATATAAAAAAACCTTCAATATTTACTTTTAGTTGATTTTATTTATTGAATTGAATTCTTATCATGTTCTATTATTTTGAAAATGTTGAATGCTTGAAAGATAATGCTATATCTTCTCATTTTTCATAGTCCTCAAGAAAATATGCATAGAACATAACTACTATTTATAGTATTTGTGATAATTAGCATGAGATATTAAGGAATATTGTCTGGGATCACCCTCCTGGGTTCTACAAAGCCCAAAGTGTAGAGGGAAAGTTATTTTAACTTTCACTTGTTCATTGGCCAATCCCTCCAAGTAACTAACTATTGAAAATGGAAAATTCATAGGTTATTTGTGAGAATTGATTGGGATTTAAAAACCACCAACAGATTGGCAACTTTGTTGGGGACAATTCAATTAATATTTGGTTCTAGACCATCCTATCAAAGAGTAATTGAAGTTTGTGGTCTTAGGTATAATTAGAGATTGATACTTGTGAAATTTTCTTTGCCCATCTGAGCCACCAATAGATTGGTGACTCTGTTGGGGACAATGTTGGTTTGTATCTCTAGTTTGAGATTATTTTAGTCAGAGTCATAAATTTCAAAGTCCTACATTCTATTTTTAATAAATCTCTAAAGATTCTCATCATCTATTAAGTCTGAAATTGGTTATTCAAAATTTTTTCTCATCTTCAAATATTTGTGTGAATTTTTTTGTCAATTGTTACTGGTCTAAGTCTAGTCCCTATCTGTGTTGGAAAAAATCTCTCAAAGAATTATAAAATATTTCCAAAATTCCCATTAATTTGGATGGAAAATTTGAGTTTCCTATGTCGATGCACTAAATTTAAAGCAAAAAAATAGAGAAGAGAGGTGAGAGGTTGCATAATCCATGAGAGGAACAAGGAGTCATCTCAAGAAGCATCCTGAGCAGAGGTTAGAAGGAGAATTGCAGTAAAATACCAAGCAGTCCTAGAAGAAAAATATTGTAGACACAAGTAAGTTTGTTGCTCCTATTTCTGTATATGAACATTTACATGAAGGTGTTAGTGATAATATGTATGAATTTGGAATGCATCCTATAAATGAGGAGGACCCAATTTTAAAAGAAAATACTGATGGTAAGCAAGCTAGTTTAGATCCTCTGGTTTCAAAACCAGTCCAACAATGGAAATTTTTGGTTAGAGATTTTGATGCTATATCTAATAAAAAACAAGACACTATTCTGTGTGTGTGAGTTCCCAAAGTCATGATGCACTAGTCATTCTCCCTGATCTTCTTCCTTCTCTTTGATGATGCTATCCCTCCTCATCTAGGAGGAAGAACTAGTTCCCTACATCCATCTAATTTACCAAACAAGGTAGCTATTCCATTATCCATATTATTATATCATAAGGGTAAGTACACCATATGTGATACAAAAGAGGAGTCTTAAGATGCCACTTTTTTGAAATCAATAAAGTATGTTATTTGACAAGAAAAATGAAGATAGTTACACTCAAAATTTGAAGATGTAACAAGAAAAAGAGTTGTAGTGCTTCAAATCTACTTTATAAACTAATATTTTTTTTTGAAAATGGTGAATATTAAGGGTTTCACAAAGGGGAAGCACACAAAGTGGTCCTAGTTTTTCAAAAAAAAACATGATAGTGTTTGGTGTGCTCCCCCTAAAATGTTAACATTTTTTAGAATTTCAAAATTCACTACATTAAGAGATTATCTAGCACCATGTAGTTTATTCCATATTTTTTGGCTGATTTTTTAATGAATATATGATTTTTTACTAATTTTCGAAGTGGGCACATCTTGAAAAACAAAAATGTGAGTGTGTCCCCCCCTAAAATTTTTGAAAACTAATTGAAAATTAATTTATTTTTTCCAATACATGTATAATGGAATCTAGCTTCTAAAAATGTAATTTGTTTCAAAATTTGATGAATGAGTAAAAAACTATACCCAAAATACCACATGTTGGTTTTTGGAAAAAAACAGACACACTAACTAAAGAAATTAAAGATGAAAACCTTAACATAATCAAAACATGAAAAAATTATATGGTTAGATAGCTAAGAGAGAGCTTAACATCATTGTGGTATTTTTATAAATTTTCATTGAAACACATGCAAACCTGATGGAGGGCATGACAAAAAATGTGTAATTTTTTACCTTTTCAAAAAACATGTCTTTGGCATGAAATGGTCATCCAACCCCAAGGAAAATCCAACCCAAAGGGTTGGTATTTCCCAGTGCAAATCATTTGGTGCTTTCCAAATGAAAATGCATTTTTAGAATGCTAGAGCCAAATTCTATCTCTTTCTCTCTCTCTTCCACTTTGATTAAGGCTTAGAGTTTAGGGTTTATGACTAATGATGGATAGTTGAGGTTTTACCTTTCACTCCCTCTCTATTTTCTTCCCTCTCTATCGATACTTCCCTTTCTCTCACCTCTCTCTCACCTCTCTAGGTATCTCCTACCCTCTCTACCTTACCTTCCTTCTTTACCCCCATCTCCATCCTTGCCTCTCTACCTCACTCTTCTTCTCTCTCCCTCTATTATTGTTTCTCTCCCATCTCTATCCATTCTCTTGATCACTACCTCTCCCTCCTACCCTCTCTCTCCCCATCTCTAGGTCTCTCCCTCCTTGTCTTATTACCCATCTCTCTCCCCCTCTATTTCTCCCCTATGTCTCTCACCCCTCTCCCCAGGTTGTAGGTCTCTGATCTCTATATCTCTCCCCTCTCTAGTTGTTTCCCTCTCTCTCCACCTCTCTCCCTCCCTCCTTATCCCTCTTTCCCTCTTTGTGAACTTATTTCTCTCATTTTATTCTCTCTCCCCTCACCTCTCTACCTCTCCCCCTCTCTAGGTATCTCAATCACTCCTTTTCTACCTCTCCATCCCTCCTTAGCCCTCCCTTTCTCTTCATTATTCTCTCTCTCTCTCCTCTTCTCTCTCTCTCCCCTCTTTGGGTCATCACCTCTCTATATCCTCCTTGTCGAGGTCTCTCACTCCCTCCATGTCTACCTCTCCCTCCATCCCTTGTTACTCCTCTCTCTTTCTTTGATTTCTTGCCTCTCCTCTTCTCCCACTCTCCCCTCTCTAGGACATCCCCTCCCTTTCTTCCTCTCCCCCTCTCTATATCTCCCTCCCCTTAAACCCCACTACTGAATTTGACTCCATTTTCTGACAAACATTCGTCAATTTTGCGACAAACCTTTGTCGGACAACCGACGAACTAATGAAATAATTTTTGTCGCTAATTTTTCATCAAAATTCGGACGAAGAATTAAACGTCAAAATAGAAACCCAGATTTGTCAGTCGTTCGCATCATAAAATGGCTCTATTGTTTGTCAGAATATCGACGACAACTCTGTGTATCCACCGACGAATTATAACCAAAACTCAATTGCAATGGCTCTTCCAAAGAGTCGAAACAACACCAGAAGTTCATCGCCATTTTGATGAAATTGGCAAGTAGTTATGACGAATCTTTCATCGCATCTATAGCAACTTTGGCGGACCTTTTCGGTGATTCGTCGGTTTCCTTTGTCGAAATTGCGACAAAACAATGCAATTTTTTTATAAAAAAATATTCATTGAAATGTACCATCGTGGAGACTCTTGGCGATGACCACTAAAGCCAGCAGATCGGTGAGATCAATCCTTCGGTACAGGATAGAAAAATCACTCTGATAGTCCATGTCTTGCTGATGACTTCCGTTGGCAAGATAGATCCAATGTCACACCGATCTAACCTCTTCGGGAGTTTTAAATAGACCTACACCATGTCATCGCAAAGACTCTTGGCGATGACCACCAAAGCCAACCCATCGGTGAGAGATCAATCATCAGCACATGATAGAAAACTCACTTCGATAGTCCATGTCTTGCCAATGACTTCCATCAGCAAGACAGATCCAATGTCACATCGTCGACCTCTGTAGGATTTTTGAAATGGAGCTGTCATTACTTGAATGTAGCGATGACGCAAAACCAACCATGTTGAGAGAGATCAATCATCAACATAGGATAGAAAACTCGCTCCTAATAGTCATGTCTTGTCGATGACTTCCGCCGGCAAGATAGATCAATGTCTGCCGTCTAACCTCTTCAAGAGTTTTAAATAGACCTACACCATGTCATCATAAAGACTATTGGCGATGACCCGAAATAACCAATCCATCGGTGAGAGATCAATCATCGGCACAAGATAGAAAACTCACTCAGATAGTCCATGTCTTGTCGATGACTTTCCTTGGCGAGACATATCCAATGTCACACCAATCTGACCTCTTCAGGAGTTTTGAACACTGTTGGTTATCAGCAAGACATTTTGAGGGTCTCGCCGATTAAGCAAATGTCTAAGAGCAATTAAAAAGATGGAACCTATTAATTTTCTTATTTTTGGGTTCTTTAAATCATAGAATAGATACCATCTTCTTGTGTAATGTACTTATATTCATATTTGAATTTGAGACCAATTGTCATTGCACATTCCATTTTACTTGCATAGAGTATTCTATAAGCAATATATTGATAATGCCAAATGATTTATGGTGTTGTAAAACTCTACCTATCATCACAGTTATGTTGTTCCCCCCTAGAGAATCCTGCAAAGACAAGTTTACAATACCAAGTCAAATAATATGAAAAATACTTACTTGCATACAAATTAAATGATTATTCTTACAATGGGAATTGTCTAATCACAACAATAATTCCATGAAAGGTTATCCATGCTTCATAAGAGATGACTGATCATACATACAAATTGCAAGATGCATAGAAAAAGCATTACACTTGAGAACAACCAAGGGCTAACAAGGGAAGGAGTTAAGAAACGTCTGGATTGAAGAGAAAATGTGTGGGGAAAATGTTGAGCAGTGTCAAGAGAACAAAGCTTGTAGAACATATTCTTGACCTAATCAATCTCTTGAACAAGCAAACAAAATTAAAATATACACATGCATGGGACATGTAATGAGCACAATATCTGCTATCTTTTTCATTAATGGAAGTGGAGTGGGAGAAATAATTATAGATTGTGACACTATTCATAGTCCTAATAAATTATGTTTGTAATTTGTGTTCAATGGACCCTCAGTTTATCATTATACTACCCATCTAATGCCATATTTTAATCTAGGGTTCAACTATCTCATATCTAAAGAAGCGCCTTCAATTAACCATTTAAAGTACTATAAAATAAGGTAGGACTTTTACTTAAGAAAGATTGGGTACACTTGTAGGATTAAAGTTCTCGCAATCATCAGGATTTATTGGCACACAGACACAACCTACAACATATGAAGTAATGGATGACTACAAGTTAGTGAAATGGTCCTTAATATGTGAGTGGTTTTGCAAATTGATTGGTAGAAAATAAGGTTACAAACAAATCTACATGAAAAATCATGAGGACAATCTACTATAATCATCAAAATAGATGAAAAGTGCAAAGGAAAGAGCCAAGCTACATCTCTAGAGCCTAAAATAAACACATGCAAGAAACATAAAAAAAAAGAACAAACCAATTTTTGGATGAATACAAAATGGTGTCTTCAACAAGTGATTCATATTCTTTCACACCAAACACAAGACATTAAGAATATTTTAGTCTTCCTTTGTGAAATTAACTACTTATAGAATAAACCCAGAAACCAATATTATATACCTCCATGTCTAGCCGAGGGTAGGTATAAGAGAAAAAAATTTCTTCAATGCAATGCCGAAAAATATCAATGTGTGTGTAGGTTTGTATTAGTCAAAATATCATTTCAACTTTGCCTAGGAAAAATACCAAAGAGTGATGTTTTTAAATTTCAATCTTCACATAGGCTCCCTTATTGCTACACATGCATATATAAGCATTATTCGAGCTCTACACTATTCAAATATTAAGGATTTAATTAGATATAAGATGGGAAGTTGTTGTTTAGACATAATCCATCATCTTTTACATATCTTTATTCACTCCTAGCGCTTTAGATAAATTTGTGTAAATGAGACAAAAATGTGAATCTTTTATGACAAAGAAAATTCTTAAAAGGAGGGGGGAGAGAGCAAAGGGTAGGGGGCAAGATAATGCTTGAATGTATAGAAAAGTATAACATTTTGATCATTATAACAATGAAATGAATCTTAAGTTTGAAGCATTAATATCATTTACAACATTTATGATCAAGAATGAATGTAAGTAGAGAAAATTATGCATACCTGTAGATGGTACAAAATTTCATGGTTAAGTTGAAGCCTCCCATCAACAACAAGATCCAAATATCCTTGTATCTATCTCAATCAATCCTCTAAACCCTTGAGGTATGTCAATTTTTTTTCCACTAACACATTTATGCACAAAATTTGAGAATTTTTAGAGTTATGTCAACACACTAAAATAGAGAAGAAACAATGCTTTGAAACAAATCCACATACAACACAATGTGGTATTCCTTACAAGAAGCCATACAAACAAACTAAAAATTGGAACATTGGAATGGAAAAACTTCCAAACTATGATGTAAAGTGGTTTAGGGTATAAAGAATCATTTTTTTTTTTTCCACCATGGTGAAAATTTAGCACTCTTTCATCTTTGCATATTGGTTTGATGCTTCAAGCGATGCATTTCTTATATTGAAAAGTGCATTACCTTATTGAGCTTCTCTTTGTTTTGAGTATAGTTTAATATTCTCTACTTAACAAGGCCAACCACGTGACGGTGGAAGCTCATTTGGCACTCCCCCGCCCCCCCCTCACATCACTCTCAATTCCGCATACCCAATCATATAACATTAATCATTGATTCATCCATTAATAACATATAACATTCATTCATTCTTCCATTAATAACATATAACATTCATTAATTAACATATTCACATTCATTCATTAACATATAATAATCATTCTTTCATTTTTTACATATTATCAAAAATATGGTTGTCTTGATATGATTACAATCACTTTTTTTTTTGTTTCTTTTTCAAAGCTACATAAAGCTGAAGTGGAGTATCGTTTTCTAAATCAATATCTGTCCCCCCTTTAGTTGTTCTGCCCTCTACTTGTGATCTTAGTAATAAGCCTATTAGGTAATGCTTATCTTGTATGGATGCTTTACCAAGGGGAGTGCTCACAATAACAAAGAAATGTTAAATTGATATGTTTTATTATTATTGTTACAAATATTTCATTAATTAAAAGAACATTAGAGTGGTTCTCTTTACTTTATGGGTCCACATCATGTTTCTGAACTTTTGTTATAGACTCATGCTCAACACCCTCTAAATCTGATCTGCAGTTGAAAC